>JAOXYD010147350.1:0-10581 GCA_028565735.1 Pinacopodium congolense
ATAATGAAAAATAATAGATGTAGTAATAATAATAATAGAAATTAATGAAATAATTTCTATTATTGTAAATGAAATATGACAATATGTTACTTAAGAGTGAGAGTAAGAGAGAGAGAAAAAAATTGCATATATGTAAAAGAAGTGTTATTGTAACCCTTATATTTATAGTTATAATTCTAAATTTATTAAAAAAAATATTAAACCAACATTACCAATGGTTATTTTTTACAACTGTAGGCTGACAGCCAACAGTTTGTGGACCGTTGGCATGCTATGGTTGGAGACTGTGGCTTATGTCACGGTCATTATTGGCACATTTTTATTTTTTTATTTTTAAATATAATTATTTATATGTATAAATATATATTTTTATTAATAAAATTTTATATAAAATTACATATATTTTTTAAAATAATTTTTTATAAAATTAAAATTTATTTAATTTTTTAAATATATTTTAATTAATTAATCGGCAATTTATAATTATGAATAAATTTCTAGTTTGACGACTGGTTCACGATTTTTAAATTAGTCTAACCTTAATCGAAATTAATATTAACGGTTCCAGTTCCAGTTTAGAACCATTGATCAAAGTTACGATTTTTTTAAATTATAACCGCCGGTTATTAAATCGACAGTTAGGCAATTAGAAATTTAACTATGGTCAGGGCTAACTCTCATATTATTAATCCCTATATGACTTCAAAGAGGAGAGTGAAATAGTTGACTAAAGTTTTCTACGTCCTTACATTTAATTAAAAATAACCTCTTAATTAAAATGTAGAATTATAAGAAAATGTAAATTAAAATGAAATAAAGTTGAAAAATAAAGAGATAAGAAAAGAAACGTACAAACCAATTTATAATTGTTCAATGCATAAACCCCATCTATATTCACTCTCTAATTCCTAGTTAAAAATTTCACTATCACCAAGTTCATTTTACAAATTCCTATTTATAGGTAAAATTTTGTCATTAGTCATTTATAACTATTAGAATTCATTAAAATTCATTAAATTTATTTTTTTATCGTTTAACTAGCTATTAATGTTAGTTATTCCAAACCATTGGTTGACTAGTGCTCATCACTGGTCCAACATTTTTGTGTCAAAATTGGACATTGGTCAACTAATCTTATGCCAGACTAGTTTTTACAGCTCTTTAACACATTCAAATCACTTTAAAAAAATATCATCATTTTCACACACTTCTTTTAACACATTCATACATATTAAGATACTTCGTTAAAATATATATTTTTATATCAAGAAGATTATTGAAGAATATACATAATTCCTTTTTATTAGACAACCTATATGTATATTACTAAGTGTGAATGTTGTTTTAAGCCTACTAAGTATCCTGAGATAACCAAGATGAGATTAGAATAAAAATAAAAAATCCAATTTATTAAAATTCTATCTTAGTCTTGTAACTTAAGCCTTTATTCTTTATAACCATCATTTAAACTTCAAGGCTTCAAATTGTAGCTTCTATACACTTGTTCTTCACTCCTGTCTTTCTAAAATATCAATCATAATATACTCAACAGTATAAGATTGTTTTATTATTATCAAAACTTAAGTGAGACCTTTTTTTAGTTCAATAATCTTTTACTTCAACAATCTCCCCCTTTTTGATAAAAATTAAAATATGTGATATTAAAAAAATCATAAAACTAAAATAAATACCAAATTTGTTTTAAAAACACTTAAATTTTTTCAAAACCTCTTATAATTCTTTTTCCCTTTTATATAAGAATGAAAACAATAAAGCAATCATAAGTAAAATCAAAATTTGTTTTAAAACACCAAAAGATATCAATACTATTAAAATTTAAACCTTAAATTTATCAAAAGTTAAGCCCCCCTAACTGAATCAAAATTTAACTCTCCCTCTATTCATGTATTATAACTTATTTAAAAAATTAAACTCCCCTTTTTAATGATAATAAAACCGTATGATATTAAAAAATAACAAAACTAAAAAAATAAAACATTTGTTCCAATACCGCTAAAATTTTTCAAAATCTCTTAGAACTCTTTGCCCCCTTTTATATTAGAAAAAAAATTAAAGCAATCACAAGTTTAATCAACATTTATTTTAAAAACTCAAAAGATATCAATACCATTAAAATTTAAAGACGCATCCCAAATTTATTTAAAATTTAAGCTCTACTTAACTAAATCAAAATTTAAGACCCTCCCTAACTTCATGCATAATAACTTATTTTAAAAAATCAAACTCTCTCTAAATAAAATATAATCATTCTCTTCTTTTTTGGAAGCCTAAAAAAAGGTAAACATAAAAATAAAAATAAAAATCATATATTGTAATTCATAAGAAAATGAGACAATATAAACATAAACCTTAAAAAAAAGAGAAATCAATATCATAAAATAGATCAAATGTACCATTTGCAAACCGAATATACATTAAACATTAACATCGATAAACTAGAAGTTTATACAATACTCACAAGCCATAAACATCCAATATATAAGATTCAAATAAGAATACAAAATATATTAAAATGTACATATCAGTAAACTACTTCCCATGTAAAAAAAATACTAAACTATCCCAAAATAACGATTATACTTTTGAACTAAAGGAGATTCTAATATTTGTTTTGATGATAACAAAACATTAAATTTAATAATGATTTGAATTTATGTGTAAAGTTTAAAAGAGAGGTGCATTTAGAGTTAATTTAAAAAGAAAAGCTTGGATTTACAAGTCAATCTTGAAGGAAAAGGAAGAACAAGTCTTATGAAATATTTAAAGTATTCTATGTCTTTAAACCATTGTGTAAGTAACACTTGAATCTTAAATATGATAGGGGATCAAAACATTGCATATTTTTTTTATTTAGTAAGTCAAATTTTGAGTTTTTAGTACTTAGATCAATGTAGCTATTAAAATAGACTTTAAATGTATTATGAAACTTGTTTTAAATTAATTTTTATGTTATGAGAATATTTAAAAAATTTTGAAATTTTTTTTCATATTTTTCATATTTTGTTTAGACATCAATGGTAGCTAACAAAGGTGTTGTTGATCCTTGATGGAATTATTATTTCTCTTTTTCATTATAATCCTTATGATTACTCAATTCTAATAACTAGCCTACTCATCCAATGTCTCTTTTAGACCCAAAGCCTTATTTCTAACCCTTAGTAGTTGTTTAAAAATAACAAGAAACAAGTTTTGCGTGAGCCTTAACAAAAATCTTACAACCTTCATTAAAAGCCTTATAATATTGTGTTCTTTGCTCTCAATCCAACTCTTGATAGTTTATCTATAGTTTTGTGTTTTAAAACCTTAATGCTTTGTCTCTATGATCTTTCTAAAGGGTTTAATTTGTTTGTTTAATTCTAATTGTTATTTTTGTTCAAGGATTGAACATAGGATATCATTTATAATACAAGTTATTAAGTGTCTTATGTTTATCTTACTTTAACTCTCTATCCTCACATTTCAGTCCTATTATTGAGCTTTCAATTTATGATTCCTTGATTATTTAAGGTTTTAGAGAAGTTATAATACATTGTTTATCATTTGAAAATATTTCTTGATTGAGTTTTTGAACTTATAAGGTAATGTATATAAATTTATCTTGTATTTGCATATATTCATTTTAATCCTATTTGTTCAATTCTCATATATGTTTTTAAGAGTTTAATTAATTGTTTTTTATTTTTTAAGCCTCTAAGAGGTTCTAAAAATTTTTTCGTGGTCAAGTTACATTTTTGTTTGAGTTTCTCAGCATAAAACATTAAAAGCATTAAAGTGTTAAATTTTCATGATTTTTATATTGTTTAAATCTTTATCTTTATCATTATAAAACGAATTTCTAAGTTCACAAATCATGATATTATGTTTATTTAAATTTTATAGAGGGTCATTGAGTATACATTTCATTTTAACATGCATAAGAGCTCGTGGATTTCAATTATCTCTAAGGGGTTTTTTTTTAAATCATCAGTTATTTGATTATGTAAAGGGTCCTCTTTACCTCTAAAAAGATTTGTTAAGGCTCTTCTTAGCCTCAAAATGTTTTTAAAGGTTTTTTTTAACCTTTTAGAAAGAATTTTGATTTGTAAGGGCTACTCTTCACTCATGTAAGAAGATCATACATTGCTACATTGTGATAATGTAAAATATGACATTAACTATGTTGGGGTGGAGTGGGCACATGTTTGTGTCGAATCACTATAAATTTTGGTGTCTCTTCTCTTCCCTAATTTCTTTAAGTTATTGTTGATTCCATTATTGACTTATTCTTATAACATTGCTAATCATAATATTGGTTTAACTTTATATTTTGATTTATTGCTCAGTTGGATCATCCTTATTATATAGTTGATTGTGTAAATGATTTTTCTTTATATCATTCTTAATTTTACAGAATATTCATCCTTGTATAATTGTAAATTAAGTTATTTATATTATGGTAAATTGTTCATACCATTCGCACATCTTTTTTAGGTGATTTTTGAAGTAGGAACCTTACCTAGTTTGAATTGGTTTAAAGTGGATTAAAATTTCATATTAGGAATAAGTTTTAGAACACTCATTTACCCCCTCCCCTTGAGTGCCTTTAGGACTTATACATACCATTACTCCAAAGATGGAAGAAGAGGTTAAATATTGTGAAGCAATGGATATCCCCTGAAGTTGTACACATCTCATAAAGTTATGCACTATACTTGTCAAGTATATATATATATATATATATATTAGTATTATTAGTCCTATTTAGCACCTAAAAGGAGGGTGAATTAAGTCTACTAAGTTAATGTTCCTAAATTCACAAAACAATTTTAAAAAATAAATAAAAAATTGGATAAACAATATAGATAATGTAATAAATAATATAAATAATTTGTTAAGTAAAAATTTTATAGTAGAAAGGTTCAGGGAAGAATGTGTAAATCGAATTTTTATAGTGGTTTGGTAATAACCTCTTAACCTACATCCACTACTTAACTCTTCATTCGGTATTATATTATAAAAAATCACAAGTACAATTTAGCAATCCCATTTTTTAAGATTTAGGTTAACCTTTAACAATCTCACAATTTCACAACTTTTCAACCTCTCAAAATACACTTGAAAGAGTGTTTTACTAGGCTCACAAAGTGTTTGAAAGGACTCACTTAATACTTAGAGATAAATGCACAAAAATTCTCATAAGACTTTGTTGCGGTTTAAAAAACTTATAATTTTTTTTTTATCAATTTAATCCTAGACCAAACAAAGGCAAGCATACCTTGTCAACAAGTGGTATAAAAGGGAGTAAAACTCGAGTATCGTTCTCCCTAGGAATATGAGCGTAACACTAGATCAATTAACATTTAATTATCTAAACAACTCCAAAAGGATTTATTAAAGTGAACTAAACAAGAACAAATAAAACCAAAAACAAACAAAAAAAAATCTAAGTAAAGGCTAAAGGATAAGAGTCTAACAATTGATAATTTGGCTAGGGCTCAGATTGCAATGGATTTAATAAATAAAAAACACATTTCATTGGATAGATTTAAGGCATACATCACAAATGTAAGACACAACCAATGGTCATGGAAACATCTATTCTCTCCCAGACTCAATTCATATATCTTGGTCCAACAGAAAAAATAGAATAGAAGGCATTAATATCAAGACGCCTAGAATTAAGTTCGTTAATCCTAGGGACCCTCCCAAAAGACCTTAGGGCTTGGTTCACACCTAATTTCAATTATGTTACCTAATTAATATTCCAAAAATTAAAAGCCTATGGTCAAGGTCCTTTAATCATCTAATTATCTAACTAAGATGGTCACTTAATTAAGATCAATTTAAGCTCTTTAATTAGGTAAAAATCCTCCAATTACACAAAACCCATTCAAACCTAGCCCTAACAAATCAAATTAAGCACACAACATAATCAATAAACTCAAGATTAAAGCAATAAAACACATATTCATTGATAGAAAGTAAGAGTTCATATAAAATAGTGAGAAAGAGAAAGAATTACAACAAAATCTTAGTCCAATCTAGTTGAAATATCCTCCTTGAAACCTCCTGTAGACTTTAGGGACTCCCTCTAGCAGCATTAAGCCAAGATTAAACAAAAGAAGACGAAAATCTAAGCTAAAATAACTAGAAAAAAAAATGAAAAACACAACTTTAGGAACCTAGGAATGGTTTCCCTCTTCTCTGCCAAATCTCTCCTTTTTATTTGTGTTTTTAGGCCATTTTATACTTGTTGGATGACTCTTAGATTTTCTGGATTGATGCTACGTTGTTTGGCGGTGATTTAAAGCTAGTTTTAAGTGAAATGTTACATATAGTGCCTTTAACAGCAGGTTGGAACTACTAAACGACGAGCTGGGAAGGGTGCCATTGATGGTGTAGATTTCGACCATCAATGGTGCTTTTATCATCCTTAATGGCACCCTAGTCCCTTTAACAGTACCCTGGCAAGGTGCGGGTGCTGTTAATGGTTTGCACCATTTACCTTTCCTTACTCCAAAATCACTCCAAACTCCTCCAATTTTCTCCAAACATCATATGTTCATGAAATCAACAATAATAACTCACAAATGATGCTTTTCATGCATCAAATGGGCAAAAAAAAGTAAAATATGATATTAAAATCAATAGAATTCAACCATCAACAACACCCCTAAACTTGAATTGTTGTTTGTCCTCAAGCAACGCACTTAGGCACTCCAAAGAAAACCTTCTAAAGATGGTTAAAGGTTAACCATGCAATTCAAAATGATTCATGCAATCAAATACAATGAATATCATCCAATTTAAAGTTGATAATGGCTAAACTCATATGGCCATTATACACAACAAATTCAACTCCTTATGCATAATACTAAATATCAAGAAATTCGCTAAGATCTTCATGCAAACTTGTCATAGATGGATCATTAAGTTCAAATCATTTAATCACCCATTCAATCATGAAAGACCCTTCAAAAGTACTATACAACCAATCATTCCTATCGAATCACACTTCTACTTAGTTAACATCATGCCTTCTTCAAATATCAACCCAATTCACAACAATCAGTCTCATATATAAAATGAATACAAATAGCACAGACGCACTTAAATACTAAGGAGCAAAGGCTTAGTTGGAAGGTCACTTGGTCTTGTAGATGAGAAAGTGAAAACCTTGTAATGAACACCCCCAATTACTTAACTAAGCCACCTTTCACCAACTTGTTACTACACCACTCATAGACTTTGACTCGGTGTGGTATGAAGCCAGCGAAGTGAAAATTTGCTCAAATAACTCTCTCTCTCTCTCTCTCTCTCTCCCTCTCTCGCTCTTTTTTTTTTCTTTCTTTCATTTTTTCATTTTTTCTATATTTTTATTTTCTCTTTATTTCTCCTCTCAAAATAAAAAGTATTCTACATATAAAACATCATAATGATCATCAACCATCCATTTCCCAAAGTCATGATATAAACCAAATGTCATCGATTCTCAATATTCACAATCAGTTACATAGACTTCCAAATTCACTCACATAATCAAAATCATTATGTAAATGTATTAAGATCTATTCCAAATTCACATACAAATCCATTAGACTTTCTATAATAATTTAGGATTATACAAAAGGAATCAAGTCTACCATATATTCCCAACCACAATCCAGAAAAGCCATGATCAAGCAAGAATTAGTCAACACCAATCATACTAATCACATGCATCAAATCAAGATATACTGACAAACATTTAACCAAACTTAATATGATTTCTAATCAAAATGACTAAGTTCTCTACAAAAAGACTCCCAATAATTCAAGTGTGTCACTCTCAACATCAAAATCAACTTATTCCCCCCATACTTGAATTGAGCATCATCCGAGATGTTCACATATCATAAATGACAACAAAGGTAAAAGAGAAAGGAGAAACAAAACTTCCCTGGATATATAATGTTAATGCATTGAAGTCATCCATGCTAACTAAAAGAAAAGAGATCAAGACATAAAAGAGGATTGAAAGTAAAGAGAAAAAAACACACAAACAAAATCAAAAAATAAAAATTTAAAATTACGATCTTACAAAGATGGATTGCCTTTAAAAAACGCTTCTTTAAGGTACTTAGCTGGACCTTAGTGTTAGATAATAATGATTCTCTTCATAAGTCCATATCTTCGGTCGAAACTCTCATAGGTAGGATGACTTACCGAAGATGAATTAACTTTTACACCTACTGCCATTACGCTCTTCATACCTCCAACTGTTTATGGTAGGTACCTTAGTCAAGGATTTTGGCACCGCTTGCCTACAGCCAACAATTGTTACACTAATAAAATCAATGAGCATAGCTACATGTTTTTCTTCATGAAAGCATGCAACTTCAATAACTTCTTCTTCCATCTTGATCGGCTCACTGATCAGCTCCTTACCACTTGTAGACAACTCTTCCTCAACTTTCTCACTTGCCTCTATTTCTAGAAAGTTAGGTGCACTTTCTTATTCAGGTTTTGCATTTACTCCAACCAACTGTCCTATTTGTGCCACCAAGTCGTGGGTGGATACTTTGATATTATCAATGTGAGCATCTATACTATCAAGCCTGGCCTTATTCGTGATTATGAAATGATTGAGCAATTTCTCCAATCTTGAATCCTCTTCTTCTTGAAGTGATTGTTTTACTTGTGGGTCAAGTTAAAGATAGACATCTCTGCAATTTGGATATGAGCTTTGGAATTGGCATTGGCCATCTCCAATAGATCTGCTAACCTTGATTCCTTAGATGTGGAGATGGCCCTTGTTAATAGTTCACTTAATCTTGATTCTTCTTGCTGTTGATAGTAGTAACTCTGTGGAGATGTCTCAAAGAATCCATAGGTTTGGCTCTAGTGATGCTCATAAGACATCCACTCAACTCTTCCTCCTTCAATCGAACACACAAGGTTATCATACCACTGGTAGTCAAGATAGTCTTGCATATCCATGTTAGCTCCTACTTGCGATCACAAAAACAATGACATGTAAAACCAGAACTCCAAGAACATAAAACAAAATAAAATAACAAATAAAACTAAGTCTAGAATAATCAACACCAATAAACCCAGTATTAATAAAATAGACTCCCTGGCAATGGCACCAAAAACTTGTTGCGGTCTAAACAACTTATAATTTTTTTTATCAATTTAATCCTAGACCAGACAAAGGAAACTGCACCTTGTCAACAAGTAGTATATAATAGAGTAAACCCATAGTATCGTTCTCCCTAAGAATCTGAGCATAGCACTAGATCAATTAATGTTTAATTATCTAGACAACTCCAAAAGGATTGATTAAAGGGAACTAAACAAGAACAAATAAAACTAAAAATAAACAAGGAACACTCTAAGTAAAGGCTAAAGGATAAGAGTCTAACAATTGATAATTTGGCTAAGGCTCAGATTGCAATGGATTTAACAAATAAGAAACACATTTCATTGGATAGATTTAAGGCATACATTACAAATGTAAGACATAACCAATGGTAATGGAAACATCTATTCTCTCCTAGATTCAATTCATCTATCTTGGTCCAATAGACAAACTAGAATAGAAGGCATTAATATCAAAACGCCTAGAATTAAGTTTGTTAATTCTAGGGACCCACACAAAAGACCTTAGAGCTTAGTTCACACCTAATTTCAATTGTATTACCTAATTAATATTCCATTAATTAAAAACATATGGTCAATTTCATTTAATCATCTAATGATCTAACTAAGATGGTCATTTAATTAAGATCAATTTAAGCTCTTTAATTAGGAAAAAAAATCCTCCAATTACACAAAACACATTCAAACCTAGCCCTAACCAATCAAATTAAGCACACAACATAATCAATAACTTAATATTAAAGCAATAAAACATATATTCATTGATAGAAAGTAAGAGTTCATACAAAAAGGTGAGAAAGAGAAATAATTACATCCAAATATTAGTCCAATCTAGTTGAAATATCCTCCTTGAAACCTCCTGTAGACTCTAGGAACTCCCTCTAGCAGCTCTAAGCCAAGATTAAACAAAATAAATGAAAACCTAAGCTAAAATAACTAGAAAAAGATGAAAAACACATCTTTGGGAACCTAAGAACGATTTCCCTCTTCTCTGTCGAATCTCTCCCTTTTCTTTGTGTTTTTAGGCCCTTTTACACTTGTTAGATGATTCTTAGGGATTCTAGATTGATGCTACGTCGTTTGGTGGTGATTTAAAAACTGGTTTTAAATGAAATGTTGCGTACAGTTCCTTCAATGGTGGGCTAGAACTACTCAATGACGGGCTAGAAAGGGTGCCATTAATGGTGCAGATTTCAACCATCAACGATGCCCTGACCATCCTTAATGGAGCCTTGGTCCCTTCAACGACACCCTGCCGGTCTACACCATTTGGCTTTCCTTGCTCCAAAATCACTCCAAACTCCTCCAATTAGCTTCAAACACTATATGTTCCTGAAATCAACAATAATAGCTCACAAATGGTGCTTTCATACATCAAATAGGAAAAAACAAAGAAGAATATGATATTAAAATCAATAGAATTCACCCATCAACATA
>JAOXYD010147369.1:0-10580 GCA_028565735.1 Pinacopodium congolense
GTTATCCTTTAGCCTTAGAAAAGGGAGTGACAGGTTATTCCTTAGCCTTGAAAGGGAGGGTGAAAGGTTATCCTTGAGCATTTAAAAAGGATTATATTTCTAACGTTATAATTTTTGTTGCAATAGTGCAAAAATCTGAATATTAGTGTTGGGGATTAGACATTGGAGCAAATGGATCACTCCGAACTAGTATAAATAAGTTGTGTCTCTTTCTTTGACTCTTTCACTTTTATTCATTTTTATTGTTTAATTTATTGTTATTACTCAATTTGATAAATTAGAATTTTTGTTTATCTTTTGCATTTAAATAAATTGGTAAATGATTAAGTTGTATAATTTAGAAGAATTTTTAACACATAATTCACCTCCCTCTTAAGTGCAATATAGAGCTAACAAGATTTAATTAATAAGCCTTTTTAATTTTTAATTTTCTTAGCAAAACTCACAAACGATTTAAATCATTCATCTTTAGAACTAAAAAATAAAACTCAAGTAAATCCACTAAAATCATCAACAATAATAAAAGAATATGTTTTATCACCTAAACTAGTTACTCTAATAGGACCAAATAAATCTGTATGTATAAGTTTAAGAGGTCTAGAAGTGGTTACTAAACGAATTCTTTACTTGTGTTACCATTTGGTATGTTCCACATATTTTTTCCTTTTTAAACTTTATATTTGGGAGCCCATTCATAAGTTGCTTAGATTTGAGTTTTGATAAAAGATCTATGATACATGTCCAAGCATTATATACCAAATCCACATGCTTTCATTTAAAGAAATCAAGCACTTATTTTCAAACTTAGCGTCATATAAATTAACAACACAATTGTTACCGTCTCTTTTTCCTATGAAAGCATTTCTACCATAATTTATATTTGAAATAACACATTCATTACCTTTATAGCATATTCTATAGTTCTTATCACACAATTGACTAACTCTCAAAATATTATCATTCAAACCATTAACAAATAGAACATTATTAATTAAAGGAAAATTATTCTTATCGACTTTTCCAATGTCAATCACCTTACCATTGACATTATCTCTAAAAGTTATGAATCCTCTATCCTTGCTTTTAGAGGTGATAAATTATGAAAGATCACTGGTTATGTGTCACGAACATCCACTATCCACATACCATTTGTTTTTCTTCTTAGTTACTTACAAAACATGGATTTAGGTACTCACATCATCTTAGGTCCTTGAATGTTAGTTGTATACCTATCTTTACCTCTTAGTAAAATGTCTCTAAGTCTATGATAGAAAAAAGAGATACATGTCTATGATAACTATAATATGTGAAAAACAATAGAATATAAGTCCTATATAGAATCCTTTAACCATTTCTAGGAGTTAAGCCATCTTGAAAATTTTGTTAAAAGTTTTGCCTAGGTTGTGAGAAAAATTTTCCATCATTAAATCGATGTTGTTGAAAACTTCTAGGCATTATTGTGTACATGTATACATAGTGTCTAGATTGCGGTCTACTTGTAGATTCATTTTGAACATTCCTAGGAGTATATTAATCTTTTAAGTTCTTCCCTTTTATAAAAATTATCTTGTTAGTAGATGCTCATTTTTCATTACTATAGCCCAAGCCATGTTTATCATTTCTTACTTTTTGAGCACTTAACATTGTTTCTAATTTCTAATTTCCCTTAGTAAATTTCGCAAGTGATTCTTTAAGGGTTTTGACCTTTTTTTTTTATGCTACATTTTCATTTACTAATGCGTCATTATCTTTGTTGATTGGGTCTAAGTCTTTTTTAAGTCCTTAATTTTCTAATTTATATTCTTCTATTAGTTTCAAGGATTCATTATGTTTATCATGAACATTTTTATTTTTCTTAGAAATCCTTAATATACTCAAGCAATTCCTTATAAGTATATTTAACTTCACATTCATTTTCACTTTCATGAGGACGATAAGATCTTACCTCGTTTTCCATGAAGCAAACAATTGTGAATTCTTATTTTTCGGAATCGCATGACTCAGTCCATGCAACTTTTAGTAATTTCTTCTTTGACTCCTTCTTTTCCTTCCTTCCTTTCTTTTCTTTCTTCTCATCTTCTTGAAGGTATGGACAATCCAACCTTAAATGACCTCTTTCACAATAGTAAAAACATTTTATATTAGTAAATTTATTTTTGGATGAGGGCTTACCTTCTCTTTTATAAATGGTAGCCTTCTTTTGTATGAGTTTCCTCAATCCTCTTTTAATGAGTGAAAGTGTTTCTTCCTCTGCACTTCCATACAAGGTTTCTTCTTTTCCATTTTCCTCCTTTCTTGTCACTTTTATTGCTATGTTTTCCTTTTTAGGTGAAATTTCCTTTAATTACATTCCTTTTAAAATCATCTCACACATTAATAAGGATCTAATTAGCTCATCGAGATGGAGATTATGAAGGTCTTTTTCTTCTTTAATTGTGGTCATATATGCTTCTTATGACTTCGGTAGAGATATAAGTATCTTCCTATAAAGATTAACATTCGAATAGGTCTTAGCTAGACCTTTTGTAACACTTATAATATTATTAAAATGAGCATACATAATAGAAAATTTGTCATTATGTAATATTTGAAAAATTACATATTGGTGAGTGAGCATGTCAATTTTTTTTCTTTACTTGATTCATACATTTATAAGTGATTTTTAATGTATGCTAAATATCATATGCAATTTTGCACATAAAAATCCTATTATGTATTTCCATGCTTAATGCACAATAAAAAATATGCATAACTTTACAGTTAAAAAAAAAAATCTCTTTTCTTCATTATCCCACTCATTTTCTTTCTTAAGTACTATTTCATTTCCTACAATTTTTGTAGGAATAAGAGTTTTTGTTTGTGAAATCAAAATCCATAGATCTGCAATTTTGCCCATCAACTAATATCTCATCCTAGTCTTCTAATACATGTAATTATTTTCATTAAAATAAGGTGCTCTATAGGTATTATGACCTTTTACACTAGATAAGGAAGCAAAGGTGTTCATTTTGTGTGCCATACTGATCTTTCCCTATAAATTCATTTGAATTTATACTAAGTGAGGCTTATGTTTTGATACCAATTGATAGACTTAAATGGAACCTAAGAGTGGGAGGGGAGAATTAGGTTCTTAAAATTTCTAAGAAAATTCCTAAAATCATTTAAAGATATTTAACACCTTATGAAAACTAATTACAAAAGACAGAAAAAATATGTAGAATAAATAAAAATTTAACCAATTCAATAATTAAAATTACAATGAATAAAAAATGCAGAGATTAACTAGATAAAATTAAAATCACAATTTTTTAAATAAATTATTAAATCAAAATACAACTAGAATTGTATAAAAATTAAAGAGAGTATGGGAAAAATGAAACCACTGATTTATTCTAGTAGCGAATCAATCCACTTGCCCCTACGTTGATAGCTCGTCACAAACTACCAAATAATAAATTCCTAACTATCTAATTATGTAATAGGGTGAGCTAGAGTCAAACCATAAGAAACTAGGACGTAATTGCTATTTTGAATCTTGTATGGAAAAATAAAATAAAAAACCCTTCATGTAATGAGAATCAAGTAAGCTAAAATGTAACAAATGCAACTAAAGAGGTAAACACAATGCAAAAGATGATAAACTAATAACAATATCAAAGAAAGGGGCTAAAGGGATCATTGAGATTCTAGTATAATTATTGATCCTCAAATATAAAAAAATTGTGTTTTAAATAAGGTGTTAGCCTATGGATCTAAACAAGATCTTAAATCCTCTATTCCTTTAAAATAGGTAAATCTAACAAGTTCTAGATATATCTATAACTTTGTTATGACCTAGAATAGGCTTTCTAAGTTTAATAATGAAGAAACAATAGGTAATAAGAAACGACTAAATTAGGCCACTAACATGTAAGCTTAGAATGTATAACCTAAAGGATTGGGATCTTAGACTAATTGGTTAAGTTTGCCTAAAAATCTTGCAACTTTCAGAAATCACTATTAACTACCAAGCAAAACCCAATAAAAAACACCAAAAATAAATGAAAAATCATAAGAAAAATCACCACATATGCTAGTAATTAACAAAATTAGACCTGAAATGATAAGAAATCAAGCTTAAAGAACTAGAATAAAGGCTGGATGTGGAAAATAAAATCATCTATTAACCATAAAATTCAACATTGTCCTCAATGTTTATAAAATTAACCATAAAGCACCATAAGGGGAGAAAAGGAAAGATAGTACCCATAATGAAATGATAAGATCTTTTAATGCCCCATTGAAGTGAATATTGAAAATTTTGATCTTTTCTTCCAGTATACTAAAAATCATAAATAGGAAATGAAAGCATATGAGATAATAATGAAAGAAAACATGCTCTATATGTAGATAACTCATATAAGTACATCAATGGAGTCAAAATACAGTAAAGGAACCCAAAATACAATTGAACAAACAAAAATACAACTGAAAAGAAACACTAAAAGGAAAAAACAGCACATGGTCCATGAATAAAATGTGTAAGCCAATAACTATTAAATACTGGGACTCTTATCATTATCCTTCTGATATGACTTAATACTCGCTAGGCGCTGATCTATAGAATCCATCTTTTGCTAAATACGAATGAGTCGACTCTTGACCCTCAAAAGAATGGATGTTACCTCATATAGAAAGGCTTATAAGGTGGTGCAAAAGGTACATACGCTGGTATATGGTCATCTGGAGGTGGCCTATGAACACTAGGAGTGGCTTTAGACAAAGCCTTATTAACAACCTCCTCAAGTGCAACAGGAGCTAGCACTAGAATCTCTAAATCATCTAAACACTTGTGAACCTATAAAGGTCTAAAAGCAGTGTTCCTCCACTCCCTACTAACTATATAATATGACCAAAGCTTTACAAGTGGAAATGGGATGGAGTTGGCTTAACTGGAATCTCATCATCAAAAGAAAACTCATAATTTCTCAAATATCCTTATAAATAAATACAGAAAGCATAAGTTCTTTATTTGGCGAGCGAATCAAACTACATTTCTCATGCTTTGTAAAATAAATTCATCTAAGGGCAAACTCTCTATACCTTGCAATCTATGAAGTAGCTTTCATAATAAATAGGTATCATCAAACCTAATCTCTTTGAGACTACTAGCCCTAGGAAGCACATTTGCACTAAATATGGCTACAATAATGTGATCTCGAATAGACAACTAATTGGTAGGATAGCCTATCCTGCTAGGTGGACTAACTAATCCTAATAAATTCCTAGCTTAATCAATAGAGAAAGAGGGATCAAAAGGAACTGAATCACCTCGAACTCTGTCTACCATATGAATGTAAACATCTCCTACATTTGGCACCCCTAAAAATGCAGAAAGAAATGAGTGAGTGATCATTATACGAGTACCTCACACCAATGAGCGAATGTCTAGAAGGATAGACACATTCTTCTCCTTTATGTTGGCAAAGAATTCCTTAACAAGCAAAGAATAGTATGGGCTGACGATAGTAAGGATGGGAAGCCACTTAAAGGCTCGGAAAAGAGGCGAAACCTGAAATTCAGCCGCTATATCAGGCTTCATAGGTCTCTTAACTATGAATTCATTATTGTGCTGGGCCTCAAACCAATCATAGTTCTCTTGACTTGTGAATCGAGAATTATCAAAATTAAAACTTGATCTCAAGCTAGAGGCTTTGGAAGAATATTTAGGTGCCATCTGAACTAAAAATATTCAGTAAGCATATCGAATATAGTTAGAAAACGCAAAGAAATTAATGAAAGTTTTTCGGGAAAAATTTCATGAATATTTAATTCATAGGAAAATCCCTAAATTTCGACGATGAAATTAAGTAACAAAATTAGTACCATTAGAAAGTTTATGAAATTTCTAATATAATGGTACAAAAATCTAAACAAATGGAGCTCTAGAATGCAAGAAAATTAAGAAATTATACCTTCTATTATAAACAGTGAGCAGAAGAGTTGTAGTGAATTTTTTAGAGATTTGAGTGAGTTTTAGAGTGAATTGATGGTAAAATCATGCTCTAGATAGAAAATGCAAAAAATAGACACCAAGAAAGTGAATTTGGAGCGGAATTGATAAATTTAGGGCAATTGAAAGCTAAAAGGTCAAAATAAATAAAAGGAAATGCATTTGGAGGTGGAAAAAGAAGACATACGCAAAGTTGCATCATTTTTGTGCATAAAAAGGAGTTAAATGGCAGTACATGTGAAGTTAAATGGTGTTGTTTAACTCCTACCATTTAACTCTCCAGGAAGAGTTAAACACAAGGTTAAAGGGGTTAAATATAGCAGTTTAACCCCACTGTTTTAGTTGCCAAAAAATAAATTTTAGCATAAGAAATCACATCTAACTCACCAAATTAATCCCAAATCAAGTACTATTTGTTATAGTTAAATTAAAAACAAAATTGAACATGGATCAAGACTGAAAACACATAAAAAACACTAAAATTAAATTAAAAGGACTAAAAGACACATAAATCTAAAGACTTAAAAAGAGAACTCCAACACTTAAAATTTTAAATGAGCAATTAAAACAATAAATTAAACTTACATCACACAAACAAAAAGAAAAATAAAAAGGGGACATAGTAAACTTAAGGGAAAAATACTAATGGAAAACTCATTACAAACACACAATGAAAAGACTTTGTACTTTAGTAAAAGAAAAAGGAACTTGCACATACATACTAAAACCAATTAAAACTTAAGGAAAGACTTGAAAACCACATTAAATAAAAGCAAAACAAATACGCTAAGATTGAATTAAGGATTCCCAAAACAGGCTTGTAAGACTAAAACAAAATAAAACAAAGGAAGAACACAAAATACGATAAAATTAACTAAAGAACACACCTTAAAACACACTAGATTAAAAACTTTAACTAAGAAACACCAAAAAGGAAACAGAATAACTCAATCCATGGTTGGGCTACCTCTTTGCTTAACGTCTTTTATCTATTCCTTAAAGCTAGGGAGTTTTTAATTCTAAGTTTAGCTCATCATCTAACTTACTCCATTCTTTAGGTAAGGGCAACCAAATGGTTCAAAGGGTCCTATACCCTTACCTAAGATTTTAAAAACGTCACAAATCCTTCCTTTGAAAAGAAACAATGCAAAGATCTTACCCTTAACAAAGTATAATGGAAGAAGGTTAAGAATCACCACTTTTTGCCTAGGATTAAAAGTAGTAACACATAGAAAATCAATGCCCTCATAAGATACTTCACTTGGCTTATCCTTAATAATCTCATCATAAGCCTCCATCTCACTCTCCTTTGAATCAGTAAGAAGCTTTTTCTCTTCACCAATGGTTTTTTCTTCATTACTTATACCCATTTCTTCATCTAGTGAAAAGTCTTAGAAAATTGAATTATGAAGTCATAAAGGGATTCATCACTCTCTAAAGCTTTATCATAAATTGCAAACATTCATCACTCTCTAAAATTAGGAGCTTTGTAATGATGTAAACATTCATCAATCTCTACATCATTAATGTCAAAAGGAATGCAAAATTATTACTCATCATCATTATGTTCAAAAGAAATAAATAACTGTTGCTCACCATTATTCATGTCAGAAGTATTTAATTCACTTGATTTTAATGCAAAATAAACATACAAGGGAAATGGAGAATATTCATGAATTAGAAATTGAGATTCTAATTTCAATACTACAAGCGCCTTATCCTTAATCTTACTTTTTTTTAACAAGGGATTGCATGTTTCTAAACTCCCTCATTAAATACTTTAGTTCAATTATTTTAGTTATTCTAGCTTCATGATCAAATGAAGGTTCATAAGATGGTCTAGAAAATTGCTGAGAAAAATATTGGAAATGAGATGATTGATAAGGAGAAAAAAAATGATTCAAATTGAGATGGATTTTCTCATGATTAATTAGGATAGGGTGAATGTTTAAAAGCATAGGATTCATGATTTAATTCACGTTGGTTCGCCCATTCAGTACTCACCTCTTCAGGCTCATACAATTGGCGATGCTGCCAATAATCATATTGCCTCCATATATTTTATTGACTAGAATTAGGCACTAAAAGATGTGCAACACACAAAATAAACAGAAAAAAAGCACAAAAAATAGAAAAAAAACAAAAAAAAAAAAACAAACAAGAAAAGCAAACAACACAATCTAAATAATATTTGCATCTTAGAGTAATTGACACGAATATATTCCTAATATCAAAATCTATTTCCAAAATAAAGGTTCTAAAAACTTGTTAATTTTTGGTTTAATCTTGAATTATCTCAAATAATTTAATCAATTAACATTTAATTCAAATTCAATTCAAAACCAAAAATATGACATTGTACCAATCACTAGTAATAACGTGCAGCATTTTTATAACTCCAAGTGTCGAATCCATAGGGAATAAGGTGACTACTAAGGCAATCCAATTACAATTATCTAGGGAGCTCAAAATTGCTTAAACAAAAGGGGTTAGATTAACTAAATTAACTTTAAAATAACTAACCTAAAAGCTTACAAACATTGCTTTGAATTCCAAATTGATTTAAGAATACCAATTTGACTAACTAACTAAGGCTTAGGTCTTAAATGACTTTGTTGAGTTATGGAATGGGTTAGAATGCCTAATCTAGGGTCTTCACTAACTGAAAACATTGCTATGGTTAAGTCAATGCCTTATCTCTAATCATCTTAAATTGAAGTTTGGTTATTCATTCAATTAATATGTGTTAGGCTTAAGGTTTAATAAGTTCTAATCCTAAATCCATATTCAAGACTAGTACCCTCAAGATTAACCTAATTAGATTTCTTGAATCCTTAATTAAAATCATGTTGTTTACTAATTTTTCCAATGATTAAGTAGATTTCTCAAATCTTTAATCATCTTTTGTCTTATCTTAAATGATTAATTCAAGAAAAGATTTAAGATTTCAAATAAACAAAAATTAATACCTAAACATGTGATAAAAACTCAACTAAAGCGTTAAAAAACCTGTTCTTATCATAAAATTAGATCAAAATATCATACATAACACAAGAAATTCTATATTTAACACTAAAAAACATTTTCTTGAACATATATTAACAAAGAGAGTGAATTAAGTGAAATAAGGGTTTAGATCTCACCAAATATTGATCCAAAGTGATAGACAACCTTCAATCAACTTAATAAACTCTTGGAATCCTTAACAATAACTTGAAATTACAAAGAACAAGGCTAGAAAAGAAAAAAAAACCTAACTAAAGAAAGAAAAGAAGAAACCCTAAGATAAATCTAGTTTTGGAAGCCTAAATCTGGTCTAACATACACAAAATTAGTTTCTCTAACTTCATATATGTGTCAGCTGCAAGTAGGAAGCATGTGGATAAGTTGTAGCCAATTAGCTAATCAGAATTGAAGAACGAACTGGAAATGTTTCGATTGCTACTTAAATGGCACTTAATAGAGAGTTAAATGGTGTCGTTTGACTACTCGTGTTTGACTCCAAATACTAACTTAAACGTGAGGCTTGGGGGTTAAAGGTGGGGTGTTTAGAGACATATGTTTTACTATTGATTTAGCTCCAATCTTCATAAGTCATGGGATTTTCACTTTAATTAAGCTTTAATCTAAAAATTAAACATTTTAAGCTATAAATCAAACATTTTAACATTAAGATAGGGGTGATTTTACATCAAAATATCATGAAAAATCATATAATATGTTCTTATATATGGAAATAAGAAAATATAAGAATAAAATCATGCAACAACTATAAATGAAGATGTATACTAACTAAAACGTTGAACTAAGCTATTGAAAATCAAAATAGAATAAAAAACCCAACTACGAAATACTATGAAAATGAATAAAATGCAAGCAAATAAGATGAAGATTAAGGAAGAACGATATGGTTCCTGCTCTTGTTTCTACCTCTTGGGAGGGCTTATATACCTTTCTCATTAGGGTGAGCTGAGGATAGAGAAAAATACTAGTTTGCCTTTTTTTTGCTGATAGAGAGCAATACAATAGTTTGGTAACATATATGGTGATTTGTTGATTTGCCATTTATGTCCCAATCTTTGAATATATATATGGCGGGTGCTATAATATATATGGTAGTTGAAGCACCCTCTGTACATCTTCTGAACAGCAGCTACCCTTCCACTTTTTGCTCCAATTCTCTCCAAAGCTTCGCTTTTTCTTTAAAAATAAGTGTTAATACTTCCATCTATCATTTAACACAATATGACATAGTTTGATCACTTTTTCATTAAAAGTTAGGATGAATCCATATGACATTACATAATACAGCATAATAGCATGTCCCTATCAAATACACCCACACTTGAACCATTTCTTATTCTCAAGAATTAATTTAAACATTATATTCAATCCAAATTCTTAACTAATTGAGTACAAACAAAAATCAATCAATGGATTTAATCTAGATTACAAATATCAATTCTTACATGAAAAAAATTTAGATAATCACATTTAAATTACACAAAGTTAGCCTAGAAGCAACCTTTAAATGCATAATAGTAAACATTCAAGTCATTTCATATAACATATCATGTGAAAAAAAGTC
>JAOXYD010147380.1:0-10580 GCA_028565735.1 Pinacopodium congolense
AATGTTGAGTGTCTAATGTCTATGAATGGGGATGTGTAAATATAGCATAGGGGACTATATCATGCTAGCATTTAGCATATTTCAAAACTTTGGAACAATGAGCTAGTGAATGACTTTCCTACGATGAAGTATGAAAAATACAAGATTTACGATGCATGTCAAATGGGAAAGTAAACCAAAGCATCATTCAAGAATAACAAAGTTGTAACAACTTCTAGAATTGCAAGTTTAGGTAGTAAATTATATACTTACGTGATTGTTGATGACTATATTAGATTTACATGGGTTAAGTTTTTAATTGGTAAAGATGAAAATTTTAGATTTTTTATTACATTTGCAAAAAAAAATTTAATTAGAAAAATGTTACATGATTACTTCAATTAGAAGTGATCATGATAAAGAATTTGAAAATGAATTATTTGATGCATATTATGAAGAAAATGGCATTTTTCATAATTTTTAAACTCGTAGAATTCCTTAATAAAATGGAGTTGTTGAAACCAAAAATAAAACTTTACAAGAAATGTCTATAACCATGTTAAAATGAATATAGTATTCCTAAATATTTTTTAGCGGAAACTGTTACATGTGCATGTCATATATCTAATAAGGACTATGTAAGGCCTTACATGGATAAAAAAACCATATGAACTTTAGTATGGGAAGAAACCAAAGATTAGTTATTTCAAAGTGTTTGGTTGTAGATGCTTTATTTTAAATACTAGAGATAATTTTGGTAAATTTGATGCCTAATTAGAAGAAGGTATTTTTGTTGGGTACTCATTCCTTAGGAGAGCTTATAGAGTCTTAACAAAAGAACCATGATGATTGAAGAATCAATGAATCTTTTCTTTCATGAATCTAATCCTTTTGATATACAAAAGAGTTTTTACATTGATGATATGGGTTTAACCAAAGAATTGGAGAACTTAGGATTGGAAGACCATAAGTAAGACACCTTAGAAATCCAACTTTCACCTAGTGAGCCCATTGTTAAACCAAGTGAAGAGGTCAGTAGAGATGAGGACTTACCAAAAGAATTGAGATTTAAGAAAGACCATCATTCTAACGAAATTATAGGTAAAGTAGGAAGAGTTGTAGCAACTAGATCAAGCTTTAGAGATTTTTCTTATATGGATTTTATATCCAACATTAAGCCTAAAACTATAGATAAAGCCTTAAATTATGAAAGTTATATTTTAGCCATGAATGAGGAATTAAATCAATTAGTGAGAAACAAAGTGTGGACCTTAGTACTTAGGCCTAATGATCACTAAATTTTTGGTACTAGATGGGTCTTTAGAAATAAGCTTGATGAAGATGGAAATATTGTGCGAAATAAGGGAAAATTGGTGTCAAAGGGGTATAACCAAGAAGAGGGAATTTTTTATAAAGAGACCTTTGCACCCTTAGCAAGATTAGAGGTCATTAGACTTTCACTTGCTTTTACTTCTTATATGGGATTTAAACTTTATCAAATGGATGTTAAAAGTGCTTTCTTAAATGATTTTACTCAAGAGGAAATCTATGTAGAAGAATCTCCCAATTTTGAAAATCATGATGCACCTGAGCACGTTTTCAAACTTTTAAAAGCTTTGTTAGTTGGAAACAAGATCCTAGAGTTTAGTATGATAGATTAAGTGCCTTTCTAATTAGAATTGGTTTTACTAAAGGAAAATTTGATAGTACCTTGTTTAATTTGTTGATTGTTCAAATTTATATTGATGATATTATATTTGATGACATTAATGACTTTTTTTGTCAAGAATTTGTAACGTGTATGAGTAAGGAATGCGAGATGAGCATGATGGGCCAGTTGAATTTCTTCCTTAAACTCTAAATAAAGAAAAAGAAGGATGGAATCTTCATCAACTAAGCCAAGTATACAAAGGAGCTACCCAAGCAATTTGGAATGGACCAAATAAAGCCACTAGGCACACCCATGATCGTCACCACCAAATTGAGCAAGGATGAAGAAGGTAAGCCGATAGATGTCAAGCGATATCGAGGTATGATTGCTAGTTTTTTTACTTAATCACTAGTAGACCCAACATTATGTTTAGTATGTGCTTGTGTGCTAGATTTCAATCAAGTCTTAAAGAGTCTCATTTGTTAGCTATTAAGTGAATTTTAAGATATTTCATAGGTTCATCATCATTAGGTTTATGGTATCCTAGAAATGCATTCATTAAATTACTTTGTTATTCAGATGTTGATTATACTAGTAGTTTGCTAAACATGATGAGTACATTTGACACCTATCAATTTCTTAGTCATGCATTAGTTGCATGGTTTAGTAAAAAAAAAAATTAGGTAGCTTTATCCACTGTCAAAGCAGAATATGTAGCAGCCAGTACGTATTGTGCACAAGTTATTTAGCTTAGGCAACAACTTAGAGATTATGATATGGAAATTTCAAAGATCCCTATTAGGTGTGCTAGCACTAATGCCATTCGCTTAACTAAGAACCTAATTCACATTCTAAAACTAAGCATATTGAGATAAGACATCATTTATAAGAAATCATGTGCAAAATGGTGATATTCAATTAGAGTTTATGGATACTCACCATCAGTTGGCCGTTATCTTTACTAAACCAATGAATGAGGATAGGTTTTTTATTATTCAAAGAGAATTAGGCATGACTGATGGTGCATCTCTTTTATTCCTATGTATTTATCCATGTTTCTCTCCTTAGTTTGCATTTATGCATTTTTTTCTCTCTTATTTATGATCCTATGCATGTTTTATGTTTTTCATGCATCTTTTTCAATATTTTTTATGATGTCAAAAATGGAGAGAAATATGTGTGATATTTGTTATACGTGTGTTGAGTGATGTTTGTGCCTATCAATAAAGTGGAGTTAATCATTAAGGGTTTATGCATATATGTGTCCTTTTAATCACTAATCACTCCTACATATGTTATTGTTTATGTCCATATATATTCAAGGGGATGATCAATTAAGGTGGAGCATGATTGTGTTAACACATGAATTAAGGAGGAGCCTTAGTTCGATTTGGTATTTTTAAAGATACGTGATTATTTGTTATGTTCATACAATGAATTTGTTGTTTGAAATGTTTGAAATTCATTTCACTCTTTCCATAATATCTAATTTTTTATCGTAAAAAAAGGGGGAGATTGTTGAACCAATAAAGGTTCTACTCTAAGTTTTGATGATAAAATTACAAGTTTGTTTACTAATAATTCAAGTTTATGTTAGGGATTTTAAAGATAGGTGCATTTCATGATGAATTCCAAACTGAATGTTGTTTGCTAGTTTTAACTAAACTGCAAATACACATGTCATAACTTATAATATAATTGATATCGATCTCACAAGGATTGAATCTCGACACCTAATGATTTGAACTTCACTTTGTTTAAGGTAAAATAAGATGGTAGGAATTGAAAATTAAACTTAAACTAACAAAACTTGAATGTAAATAATCATAAAAGAAAGTAAAACAAAGAAGATACTCAATAATGGAGATTTAGGGTTTATTCTATCTTTATTTATTCCCCTTTATCTTATCAATTTAATTGTGTTTTACTAAATATTTCTTAAAGTTTCATCACACTCACTCAATGTATAACTAATTATCTCTAACTGAAGTAACATAGATTAGTCTTGCAATCTTTCAATCTATAAAACCTTTCCTAAATACTCAACAAGATGTGAAGCAATCCTATAGGTAATTAATAAAATAGATAAGATCTCTCTTCAACCACTTATTAATCTATTAATTATAGGTCCATTAAGTTACCAACTCCCCTCATGTTTTCAAACTTGGTTAAAATGTTAATTAATGTTATATAAACATTTGGAAAGTTTTAGAATTGAATTAAACATTGTTGTATGATTTCTATAGTTATACGATGGCCTTATTGGAGCCATAATGCGGGTTGAGAGATCTTTGTATGGCCTTGTTTCCTAGAGAGCTATATAGTTGTTTATCAAGGCATCATATAGCTCCTATAACCCATCATATAGGTTGGATGATTAGTTTTTCCCCTGTATTTTACCTTCCCTTAATCTCTAAATAGCTAGTTTTTCCCAACTAATAACCCTAAACCCTTCCTAATCTTTTACATACCTTCTCTAAAAACTTCTATTATTCTCTAATGCTCTAATAACATATTTACCAGCAATAATCATGCACTATCTCTAAGCTATCACGTGCCTTCTCTGTGCTAGTTTTAATATGATCTTTCACTTATTTAATTTGTTTCTAATCTTGAAAATTTGTTATTTTCTAACTGTTTAAGTGTTTTAGAGTTTGTTTGATTTTAGTTTCAATTTTTTTAGGTTATTTTGTTATATTAAAGCTTGAATTTATACTTTTATCAAAACTGTTTTTGCATCTTCTGTTCTCACTTCAATCACGATTTCAATTGCTTTAATCTATTTCTAAAATTGGGAAATTATTTTTGTATGATTACATAAGGTGTCTAGAGTGTGATTGACCCTTATTTTGAATTTTTGGAATAATATTTCATCTATTTTGTGCTCAAATCTTTAGACTCTTCAAACTTGTCTTATTTTGGCTATTATTACTTTAATCACTTGGTTTGTTCCTCAAATCCATTTCTAGGTTCTGGTAACAGTTCTTGAAAGTTAGTTTAAGTGTTCAAGAACACCATTGATAAATTTCATGCCTTATTAAGTTTTTTTTATTTGTAAATTAAAGCTTCATTAGTTTTAAACACCATATCTGTCGATGTTTAAACATTCTTGTTTTATTTCATATGTTTAAGTGCTTAAATTCAAATTACTTGCTTCCAAATTTCTATATCTGGATTGTTTATATCCAAATGAGTTTCAATTGATATCTAAGTGAATTTTTATAGCATTATTTGAGTGGATGGAAGCAATTATATTTATATATCACAATGTTATCCTGATTTGGTGTTTATCTTTGGTTCTTAAATTTTCATCATACATTTAAGAGTTTGGTGATTACAATCAGCCATATAAAATTTATTTAAGCATTCAAGTGTATCTCACTTTCATCATATCATTTATTAAATGCAAAGAGCCCTTAGTTTAATTGTGCTTTATGATAAACACCTTCTTAGATATGTTTGGTTAACTGTAAAGGGGTAACTATTGAACTTATTAAATTGTTCAAGTTATTGTTGTTATTTAAGGCTACTCTTTACCATATAAAAATTGTCAAATGGTTACTCTTCACCTTCAACAAGAAAGATTGTATCTTCGCCCTAGAAGAAAATTGTACTTTTTTATTAGTTAGTTAAATTTCCAACAAGTAGTTAGAGAATGGGTTAGGAAATTGTTAAGGATTGCTGAATCACTATAAGTTTTGGTATTCTTTCTCTCCATTATCTCCTTATTTATTGCTTAATTGTGTAGTTAGCCTATTATTTTAATTATTATATCTTGGAATTTGCATCTCCACATCATTCCAAGTTGAATCTTGCTTTAATGTTTGCAATTAGTTCAAATTGTTTTAGGTGAGTAGTTTAATTGTTTGAAAAAGTTTTAATCACTCAATTTACTCCCCATCTTGAGTGCCTTTAGGGTTTATAGTAGTCATAATCAATCTTAGCATATTATGAACCCATCTAAATACCTTAAACACTCTAAATTACACTTATTATCAACATTTGATTTAAACAAATTGCCATCGAATGTTTAAAAATTGCACTTAACCTAAATATTACATTAAAGGTCATGAACATGTAAGAATAATGTACCAATCTCATATAAACACATACCTATGTGAATAGTCATCCAAATTTGAGCTTAGGAAATTTGGCTAATGATACACACAAGAAAATCCATATGCTTGATAATTATAAATCAAACATGAAACAAAGAATTAAGGAAACTCTCAAGAATATATCTTGGAACAACTTATGAATGTTTAAATTCTAGGTGACAAAAAAAATCCCACAAAAATTTTGTTCTTCAATGAAAATATTGAGTACATCCATTAATGATTTGATGCTGACATTTTGACTTGATGCATAAAGAGTTTAATTGTGTTTAGAAAACATGATAGGGTAAACATTTTTGCTAATCTCTATTCCAGGGCCTCTCTAACCAATTTTCAAATAGAATCATTAATAATTAGCATAAATGTAGCAACCATATTTAATAAGAAAGCCTAAGAGACCTAAGACACACAACGAAATGCAATCGCGATCAAATAAAACAAGCGAAAGTGCAAAACTAAATGCAACACTGCTACAAAAGAAAAAAAGGTGAAGTAATGTTGGGTTGCCTCGTAACAAGCATTTATTTAAGGTATTTAGTTTGGACCTCAATGATAGAGAATTATGATTCTCTTTCTTAACCCATACCTTCGATTAATATCTTCACAAACTAGATACTCTGCAAAAAAATGCCTAATTTACAACACCTACCCTTTAATGCCTATCTTCACCTCATTTAAAATGTGTTAGGAACTTCGGAAATAGGTCTTGATATCCTATCATCTATTGGTAGTCAGAAATTGTTATATACCAATAAAATCAAATCATAAAGATACATGTTTGTATTCCTTAAAGATCATGACATAAATAGCTTCTTTTTCTTCCTTATCCAAATCGAGTGTGGACTTCCTCTCACTTATTATTAATTCAATCATATCATGCCCCCTGGCTCTCCTTTTGCACTAATAGGCACACTAGCTTGCTTATGTTCTACAATTAGTTCAGCTAGCTACCTGACTTGTGTTGGCAAAATGGTAGGCAAGTCTCCATGGCTTTGAATTGAGATTCTATAATAAATATAACCTTGATTAATGTCCCTCTCAATCTCAACTCTTCTTCTTATTAAGCAAGATACTCAACTGGCGTTGTCAAGTTGTTGATTGAGGCTTCTCAAAATTTGAATCAAGCTTCTGATGTAGATATGGCTTTTATTAATAGCCGTCTCATCCTTGATTAATCATCCTGTCAATGATAATAGTCCATTAGAGGTTGCCTGAAGCACATTGAAATAATCGAAGGTGAATCATAATTGTTGCTCTAATGGATGATGTAAACCATCCCATTTATTATCCATTATCAATAGAAATTTCTTCTTTATTTTTCCACTAGTAGTTATAAAATTGATTTTTTTCCAAGCCATTCCTTAGACTACCTGAACTTCAAAACTTCACACATAAGGCCAATAAAAGAATTTTTTATAAATAAGCATAAGAAGCAAAAAAAAAGTCTAAAACCAAAAAAAATGAAAAACACTAATAGTGACATAGTTCTTCAATAACAGTGTCAAAAACTTGATGCGTGAAGTTGTAATATAAATTCTCCAAGAAGCACAATAGCAATACCACAGCACATAACTAGGAAAGTTTACCTATCATAACGTAATATAGCTAAGGTGAGTCTAGGGTCAAATCCATACGGACTACTATTACTATTGAATTTCTATCTAAATCATCTAGCTTAACAAAATGAAAAGTGATTGATTGGTTTGATAAAAAAAATTCAATGAATAATTAAAAGTAAATTTGTTAAACAATCTTGCAAATGATAACAGTAATGACAAACCTAAGTTTTAGGTGATGAATCCATCTAGGATGTGTATGTATTCAATGTTCATAATAATTTAACTTAATTTCTAGATTCATTAGACTATACATTCCCAAATTTAAATCGCACTCTCTCTCAATTTATGCAATCCTATTTAAGTCAATAAACGAGGTGATGGTTCTCTCTATCCCAATCTATTAATTGAATGCATTATCTTCTTCTATAAAACCTATTGTTTTTACTAAGCTCATACTGAACCTGGACATTTTATATAAGCCTATCTTTAGGATTCTATGTAAGATATATTATTTATGGAATGATCTAAAGTATGCAAGTTTTTTTTAATCCAATATACATAAATCAAAGCATTGAGACTAACAACTACATTCACAAAACATTTGATAAACAATATCATTAAAATGCATAAACAATGTTATCGTAAAATCTATAAATTCAAAGTTAAATACAGAATAAATAATAATACTACATCTTAGAGTTTATAAAAACCTAAATCCTAATCATTGTTTGATTCACGAAAACATAAAACAAAGAGAAAGGGAAGGAAAGGCTCGTGATAAATCAATCTTGCTCCTTGACTCCTCAATAATGGCTATTGTGAATTCCTTCTCTTAATTCTCTAATCCTCATGTTTGGAATCCTTCTTTCCCTTTAAAATTGAGTAAAAATCTTTGGAGGAGGTCTAAGACCACTAAACCCTTTATTAGTGGTTCCTTTTTGTGTTCAAAGGCAAGAAGTATCATTAAAATAAGCTTAGAAGAGTTAATTAGAGAGGGTGTCACATGGGACCCATAGCCAAGAACCACTACCATGGGTGCAGGTCGTGATGTCTTCTGTCAAGATATCATGACTGTGAGTCTAGGACATGGGTCTTTTCCTAGGCCATGGGCCTTCTGACACCTTTTACATTTCTTCTCATTTTCTATTACAACTCCTTCTACACAACTCTGATGGCCATGAAATTAAATATGTATGTTCCTTATGTGATGTTCTAGCACATAAAAAATCTCATAACAATTTGAGATCTAAAAGTTCACTTAATTCATCACCAAAATCACCCGCACCGAAACTAGTGCTTGTTTGAGTTTCTCATGTTCTTCCCTTAATGCGTCCTTCATAGCTAGTCATATAGCCTTGAAATTGGTGTAAAACTTCATAACATGATGCTCTAAGACCTTAAATTGATTCCATTCCTCTTATAGTTCCAAAAATGCCTCTAAATACACAAAAAGTCCCACAAAATATTAGAAAATTATCCAAAACAACTTAAGTAGCATCTTTGTTATAAATAAACCAAATATGTACCTAAAACATATGCAATTTACCCACAAACTTAAGATAATAACTATAAAAACATGCCTAAAATATGTTTAAGTAAGGGACTATCAAACTTAAACAAATAAAAACATCAACTAACAAAAGTAAAGTCAATAAAATAAAAGAAAATAACAAGAAATAAATAATAAATAGGAAAATTTGGGCAGAAGATATTATTAGGATTCATGAATTACAATTGATCATTGAAAACATAAATATTGTGTTATGCCTATAATGCTAGCCTTTAGACTTAGGTACTTCCTTTTTCTTCTTGTTTTAAATAAATCCTATACGATTAAAAGCTTACCCTAACTATGCGTTAACCTAGGATACAAACTCTGGATTTAATTTCACAATAAAATTAAAAAATAGGGAATAATTACCTTAAGTCACAATCTCACATGTGCAGATCATGTAATCTAAAAATCAAAACCTTACGCTAAATTGATTAAGTTTCAATTACAAATTCAATTATTCTATTTCCACTTAAGGATTTTCCTAATGAAAACTACCAATCAAAGCTCAAACCTACCAATCAAACTACAAATTACTAATAAGTTGATTAATCTTATGAATTGTCCTTAATTCTCGGCATTCAAATGGAGTTTCAATTCGGTCTTAGCATATAAACCACAAAACCCAATTCAATTCTCCCAATTACAACCCATTCATCCTTTAAATATCTTTTAACCCAAAAAAAACTAAACTAACATTTTGAAATTAAATAAAACATAAACTAAAATTGTATAAATAATCAAGAAAGCAACAAACACAAGGCTAAAATTTAAAGATATAACATTAAACTAACAAAGATCAAAAGTTCAATAAGTATTTAACAAGTTTCAAACAAATACATAAGAAAAATAACACTAAAATAATAAAACAACAGTGGAAACATAAATAAACTAGTATTCTACACCTAAAATTTTGAATCGAAGGACAAAACATGATATAAGATGAAAAGACAGTGAAAACAACTCTAAAACATAAAGAAAATATATGTTCCCCAAATGGGATCCAAAAAGTCACAAAGACTACTCCTATCTTCCTTTTATATGTCCTCATTAAGGTTAGGAATGATTTACGGATGAAAAAAAATCTACCTTTTGTTTTAGAGTAAGGCAGTGCTTTTAAGACTTAAACGACCCTTATTAGTGATCAAAGTAATGCTTGTTGAACCCACTATTTAGGATTTTGGAAAGGGGACTTAAGCAAAGGTATGAAGATTTAAAAGACATCATTCAAACCCTGAAAAAAATGTTGGTTAACTCTTTATCAGTAGCTCCTTTGCCTAATCTGTGCCAAATCAATTCCTATTGTGATGGTTAGGTGACTTTAAAAATGACCGGTGATCAAAAATAATTTTACTTTTAAACCAACAGACTTTTTAGGCAAATGCAACTATCGCAAAAGTAATAAAGTGGAGTAAATTTTAAAAATCTGAGTGTCGATCCCACGGGGAATATGTTGCTTAATTACCAAGTTGATTGGATTACAATTATTTAGGAAAATCTAAAGAAATTGATTGAAAATTGGAAAAAGCTTAAAATTGAGCACTTTGGCATAAACACCTTAGAAAATGATTTTGATTGCTTTTAAAAAATTATGAAAATTACCAAATGTTTAAAGGAGTTATGGATTAGATGTTTGATGATTTATTCGAGTTTAAAAACAGATTTAATGTCTGATTAAAGTCCTTCACGAAATCAAAACAAAGCTATGGTTAAGACTTTGCTTT
>JAOXYD010147391.1:0-10580 GCA_028565735.1 Pinacopodium congolense
CGTCTTTTTTTGTCATTCCTAGGGGAAAACTTGACAAAATTGCTCACATACCATCTCCAATACCCTAGCAACCATCCAAGACATGTATAAGGGCCTATATAAGCCTAAGGAGGGCATATTTTCTTCATTCTTGAAGGCTTCAACTTACGCAGCCCCTTTTCTTCTTCTTTTCTTATATTTTAGCGTTCTTTTTAATCTCTTTTGTTATTGTTTCATATTAACTCCTTAGATTAAGTATTTTCAATATTGAATCTTGGTTTTCTTTATGTTTCCACTATTGACTTCCTATTTTCATTCCATTTATGATGTTATTTCATTTGGGTTTGTTAAATACTTGTTAAATTTTTGGTTTTCATCAAGATAATGTTATTTCTTTAAATTTCCAGCAATGTTCTTAGTATTTTCTTTATGATTTTTGAATTTTATTCTTTGTTTAGTTTAATTTAAGAATTTTTGTTAGTTTTTGAATGTTAGCTTAATTTTAATTGGCTTTGAAAGTATTTGATAGATTTGTGGATGATAATTATGAGAATTGGAATGGGTCTTAAACGAGCATTGTGGTTTATTTTAGAATTGAGTTGGAATTCAAAATTAATATCATGAATTAGGTATTAACTAATAGGATTGGGCAATCTAGATGAAATTTCTAGTTCAAATCTTAAGCTTTTCCTATTGATTCGTAATGGTCATTAGCGCAAACCATAGGTAATGATAGGTTAATTGGTTTTATAGGTAAACTTAACCGATTAGTCTAGGATTCAAATTCTCTTAGTTCTATGGCTCAAGCTACTGTAATTATGGCTTAGGTTCATCATTCCCTAGTTCATAATGTTGTCATACCACTAAATCTAAAGAACTTATTCTTGGTTTTCATGTGGTTAAGAATATGTTTTCTATCGTATAAGACTTATTTAAAATTGGAGAAACTTATGATGCAAGAGCATGCTTATCTCTATAGTATAGCATCTTAACGATAACATAATTTAAATTTTCTATGATTGATTGTAATTCTTTAATTCAGATAACATCTTCTGCCTAACTTTCTGTATTTGTTATTTTTTTTCTTGTCTTATTGCATTATTATTTGTTTTCCTTATTATTCATCTTTTAGTTCCTTCACATCGAAGGGTTTTCTTTTCTTTTCTTTTCTTTTTCTTATGCATAATAATAGGAATAGCTTAAGAACAATACCAGCTCTCTGTAGGATCAACCCTGACTTTTCCCACTATATAGTATGTTAGTTACCAAATTTTTTTGTTGTTATTCGGGTGTTAATGCTTGTGTTTTAACTATTTCTTGTGTTGTATTTGCTTTTTGTTTTTTGCTTTTATTTTTGTTAATTGCAGTTATCTTTGTCTTTTGTTTTTTTAGTTTACAACTTTCTCAAGCTTTATGAAATTTTAGCGATGGTGGCTTATTATTAGGGTTATTTTGATTTTGATTTCTCCTACTATCAATATTTTGATGATGAGTTTCACTTTCTTTATACTGCCAGGTTGGAGCGATAATTCATGAATCTCACATCCTTTGTAGAACAACCAACAATTAATGAAGAAGAAGATAAGATATATGAATTTTGCCTATTTTTGGGTTATTATACTTACAAAAGTTCGATTTTGCAAGATACGCAACAGTATAGCTTTAATTCTCCACCACAGTGCTACTAGACTCAGGCATACTTCTAGCCCAAACCTCCACCCCCACCATTATAACCACTAACTGATGGGATGTCACTGGGGGAGATCGTAACGAGATTGGTGACAAGTACTCTTTGGTATCTTAGGAATTCAATGCATTTGTATATCAACTTCATGATATTTTAAGCTACATTGCTTCTATTTTATTTTTAAGTTGTTCAATTATGTGCATAAATGTTATACATTGAAAATGAAAGCTTAAGCTTGAAGAAAATTTGAGATTATGCAGTAAAAATTCTAAAATTTAAACTAAAACGATGGCCTTAGCAAGCTTGCCATTATGCTCATCTAGACCGCTGTTAAACTCTCGATGCATAGGACTATAACAACATCTTTATAGCCCATCGTAGTACTTCTTCTAAGGTCATTTTATTACCAATGAAAAGACTTCTAGCTGGAGATTTAATCTTATTACCAACAAGTTGTGCAAGTTGCTTCCAATTTCAATTGACATATTTATTAAGGTTTGGAAGCCAAAAACAACAAAAATTGACTGAGAGAAACATGTTTTTCAGATCAATTTGCAGGTTCTCTCAAAGCTTAAGGTTCATTTCAAATGTTTTTCATATGTCTTAGACCTACAAGTGTGTTTGTAACTAAATTTGTTGCATTCTAAGCCTATCTTTTGTATTAAAACCCACTTTTGAGCTTATATATTCAAGAACATGATGAATATGCATGATATATTTTCTTTCTTGATCCAAATGAGTAGATGAACATGTTTTTGGCTGAGGAATGGTTCTTTAATAATCTGAACACGTGCCTAGATGTGATGAAGGGCTATATTTTACTTATTTGAATGCTTAAAGCTTGTATTGAATGAATAATTTGAGGTTAAGTTGATAAATGGTGAAAGACGAGGACCAATATCTTGATCCATTGGAAAATCAATAAGTAACTTAATTTTAATCAATATAGCACAAATGTTTGGTTAATCTTTAGGTTAATCATCTGAAAATATAAATTTTAGATTAAGCTTCTTTCACTTTAAGCCTTCTTTTGGTTGATTTAAGAGTGGAACAAACCTTAAACTTCAAAAGTAAGAGAAAAAATATTGATTTGATCATAACCTTGTCATGAATTACTAAAGTTGCCCTAGGGCAAGTCCCTTGATCCTTAATTAATCCATATAGATAATTGAAAACCATTTCCTTGACCATTTAATCAATAAGGCAACCTTAAAATCAAGGTTTAGCCTTCATTGCAAAGTTGGAATCCCTTTCGTCTAGTTTAGTAAATTTATTTAAATTAATCATTCAATTTGGGATTTTTAGATAATTGTGAGCAATTTTCCTTACCTTTAGTTATACGTAATCTCCATGGGATGATAATCTAAGTCTTAAATACACACATTACTACTTGTGATCACTATATTGAACAGGTTAGTAGGTTTTAACTTTATTTTGAGAAAAATAGCTTCAAGTGTTACATTCGGTAATTAATTTGGTAGATTTCATCTTAATAGAAACCAATGCAACACTCTTTAATTCCTACAGGAAATGAGGAGTATCTTGAAGAACTTAGAAGATTAATTAAGTCACTAGTAAATGTGTTTCAGAGCATAAAAGCCCAAGTCTCTATAAGCATACTTCTCCATCAAGAGGGAGACCTTAGGGAGGAGGTGTGCATCACTTCATCGATGAGTGGAGAGCAATTGGAGCAGCCAAAAGAGATGGAGGAAGAGCAAGAGTAGCTAAGAAGGGAAGAGATGACAGTTAGAGATAAGGAGGCAAATACAACACCACCCAAGGTAAGTAGTCAATCTTTTGGTATTGCTAACCAAGTTTCTCTTCCTTTTTCTAGCAGTTTATAGGTTAAAGAAGAGAAAGAGCTGCATGTTATTGAAATGATGAAAGAGTTGTGGCCAAGCAAGTAAAAAGGGGGAGGTGATGAGTAGTATGTGATGCCTCCATACCAATTGCCTATACCATTAGAGAGACCATCCGATTGGAAGTGTGATGTCTATAATAGAGGGTAGATCATGGATTATAATGGAGAAACAATGTTGTTCCAATATGAAACTATGCAACATCGTATGAGCTGCGAGCTCACTTCAAGGGAAGCTATTCTAAGCTCTTCAAGGACATTGAGCATGCTTCTTGTAGGACTTAAACATCCATTTGACAATGGATGATGTACCTATCAGGGGTAGCTTATGACCTTAACTAAGTGCTTATTAGGAGGCAACCCAACGTTTCTTTAAGTTTTTGTGTGTTTCACTTTTCTAGATAAGTTTGTTGTTTGTTTTTAGTGTGAGTTCTTTCTTTCTTTTGTTTGTCTTGTTTTATAGGTATGCTAAAGTTGGAGTGACAGTAAGCAGCTATCTCTTTCAAGGACTTCGTAGTTTCACCTCATCAAAGGAGTACTCTTATTCCATACCTCTATGTATTTTCATTTATTTTAGGAGATTAAGGACAATGTCTATTTTAAATGTAGCGCTAAAGGAAGTTAAAAATGTTTGCACTTGAGCTATTGTAATGTATGTTAAACTATGAAATTCTATCATTGTAGTTGGGATAAGATTGAGTTGTATGTTTGAATTTGAACTAGGATACTTGAGTATAAGGTGAACTATGTTGTTTGATTTAAATAATTGGTTGCGTAAACTTAGTCAAAATTTTGATACATAAGTGGTTAGGTAATGTGTAAATAATTATGATGGGTTTTCATATAAGAGGAATTGAGCTTATATGATTAGCTTTCAAAGTCTTTTTATTTTCATTTTTGCGTTTGATGTTCCGCTAAAGATATTACCTTACCGATTTGACACTATTAGATGCATATTATATGGAGAAGATTAAGGCCTTCTTTATTTTCAACACTGTGACTTAAATGACCCATCTGATTTATTATCCCTTATAACTCCTTTTGAGCTTATAACCCTTTTTGTTGCTTAAATTAAACACCATATTTTAAAAAATCGAAAACCTATTAGCCCTACCCAATTACAAGTTCAACAAAGTGCTAAGTGATCTTTTGATGCCTATAGTATAGGAATTTTGATTTACATTTTAGATGATTTGAAAGATACCTCTACTTATGTTATGTACATATTTGTTACTATTGTTTACTCTTTTTTTAAATATTATTCAAGTAAAAAAATAAAAAGAGTAAAGAATAAATTTTTTTGCAATAGTTAGTGATGAGTAGTTAGTTGTATTCACATGAATGTGTCAGAAATTATATTTGTATGTCCCATTATAATTAGTTCTTTGTGAACACTTGAGAGAAACCCTTCAAACCTTTATAACTCACTTAAACCAAATCCCCATTACAACCCTTAGTAAAAACCTTTTTGATCCATGATAGCGTATTATCTATATGGAAGAAAATTGGTGAATTTGCAAGGCTATGGCAATGTGGTCCCCTAGAGGGACTCTTGAGCCAAATATCAACCTTTAAACACTTGAGTGAAATGAGTGAACGTCGTAAGGAAAATCTATTTTGGTTCTATGCTTACCTTTGATCAATGATTTCTTCATTTGATTTTGTTTATGTGGAGTGATGAAAATAATTAGGATATATATATATATATAGTAACTTAATGCTTGAGTTTACCAAAGTTTAAATGATTACAAGCATTTGTTCTCTTTGAAAATGAATTAATAGAATGTAATAGTTTCATTTAAATTATTTCTAGAGGCCAAGCAATAGTTTAAGTGCGGGGGTATTTTATAGGTTTTAATTATATTAAGTTTCCATATGCATTTTAATATGAATTCATCTATAATTTGATGTTTAAATGTCTAATTTGTGTTTCTTTTGATATTACATGCAGATTTAACCTTAGCACACAAATACTAGCTAAACGGCCAAGAATTGGAGAAAAATTAGAGCTAGAAGAGGTGTGGAACCAATTTTTAGACTTTAAGCATCATGTTATGAAGTTGCACTCGAAATTTCAAGGTCATATAACAAGTTATGAAGAGTGCACAAAGAAAAGAACAAGACAAGCTCAGTCGAACACCAGATTTGGTATAGGTGATTTGGGTGATGTATTAGAGGCATGTTTAGAGCTCAAATTATTTTGAAATTTTTTGGGGTGCAAGAACTCTTATGAAGGATCTAGATACCAAATTTCATGGCTATGGGAGCTATATAGAAGGAGTTAGAGAAAAAAAAGGCAAAGAGAGGTAAAAGTTGTCAAATTTTGGGACTTAAATAGAATTTGCAACACAACATCGTTTATGTCATTTTTAGGCACAAACTTTACCAAATTGCTCCCATAACATCCCCAAAACCGAAGCAGCCATCCAAAACATATATGAGGACCTTTATAAGCCAAATGAGGGTATATTTTCATCATTCTTGAAGGCTCCCACTTGGGTAGCCCCTTTTCTTCTTCTTTTCTTAGGTTTTATGGTTCTTTGCATATCTTTTCTTCTTGTTTTATATTCAGACCTTACATTATGTAGTTGAGGTATTAAATGTTGGTTTTCTTTGTGTTTCTACTTTTCTGTTTCTATTTGTTTCCATTTATGTTATTATTTCATTTAAGTTTTGTTAAATACCTATTGAGTGCTTAGTTATAATCAATATAATGTTATTTCTTTAATTTTTCAACATGTTTATTGGTATTGAATTTATGATTTTTGCATTTTATTATTTTTGTGTATAATTTAATATTGTTTTATTTTAATTTTAGTATGCTAATTTAATTTTAATAGGGTTTGAAGGTATTTGATAGAATTATGGATGATAATTTTAAGAATTGGAATGAATCTTAAATGAGCTTTGTAATTTATGCTAGGATTGAGTTAGAATCTAGAATTAATACCATGAATTAGGTATTAACTTATAGGACCTAGGTGTAATTTCTAGTTTAACTGCTAGGTTTTAGCTTTTGATCCGTACGTTTCATTAGTAAAAACCATAAGTGTGATAGGTTAATTGGTTTTGTAGGTAAACTTAACCAGTTAGTCTAGGATTCCAATTCTCTAAGTTATATAGTCCAAGCTTATGTTATGATAGCTTAGTTTAGTCGTTCCCTAGTTATTAATGTTGTCGTGCCATTAAATCTAAAGAGCTTGTTCTAGGTTGTCACATGGCTAGGGATAAGTTTTTTTTGCATATTAGACTTATCTAATATTTGAGGAACCTAGGATCCAATAGGTTATTTGTGTCTACAGGCTAGCATCTAAACCTTATCACAATTTATATTTTCAATAATCGATTCTAATTCATAAATTCAAATAACATCTTCTACCTAACTTTTCGTATTTCTTATTCGTTTCCTGTCTTATTACATTATTTTTTGTTTTTCTCATTAGTTATCTTTTAATTCCTTCATATCCAGGGGTTTGATTTTCTTTTCTTTTTCCTTTGCACAACTTTAGGAATAGCTGAAGAACACTACAGCTCTCTGTGGGATTAACCTTCATTTGCCCTTTTACATAGTAGGTTAGTTAGGTAAAATTTATTATTTGGTGGTCCGTGATAGACCTACCAAGGGATTGACAGGGAATAAAAGATTGTTAAAAGTGAGATGGATTTTGCTAAGAATAGTTAGGGTAAGGTGAATAATCAAATACATAGGATACATGGCATTGTACATCGTGGTTTGCCCATCTACTTCACCATTAATAGCTTTCCTCTTCTGGCAATCTTGCCAATGATCATATTACTTCCACGTCTTTTTATAAAGGACATCAAAAAAAGATGTCCCAACACATAAACTAAATATAAGACAAACACGGAAATAACAAAAAAAAAAAAGCACAACAGACAAACAAGAAAGAAAAAACTAAGAATACACAATATTCACAATTCAAGAATAATTGACACCAATGTATTTTTAATATCATAATTTACCCAGTAATGGCACCAACAACAAGTTATTGGTTGGTTTAGTCTAAATTATCACAATTAATTGTCAGATAAAGCAATTGGGTAAATTATGTAAAGTTTATTCAAACTAAATATTACGAAAAGTTTATTAGTTAACAAGTAATAAAATGGATCATTTTTAAGAATTTGGAATGTTCAACCCATAAGGAATTAATGCAAGTATTAGGTCACTTTGATTACAATTATGTAGAGAAGCTCAAGATTACAAAATTAAAAGGTTAGAACTATTAAATTAACCTAAAATTTTCCAACAATGCAAGGGATTCCAAATTGTCTTAAGAATCACCAAATTGATTAATTAGCTAAGGATTAGTTTTTAAATAATTTAATTGAGTTATCAAATGTTAAAGTATCTAATATAGGGACTTCACTAATTTAAGACAAAGATATGGTCAATTCAATGTCTTATCTCTAACATTCTTATTCTATGGTTTGGTTTATGTATAGTTATAGGAAGTATGCTTAAAGTTCAAGAAGTTCTAATCCTAAAATCTTTATTCTAAGGCTAGCAATGTAGCATCCCACTCTCATAAGACACCTACCCTACAAGGGTGGCATGCTAGAGCAATTATAGTAGGCATCATGCAACATAATCAAAACGAACATAGACATCAAAACTCATATTTCATTAAAACAAATTTCATTTATACATTAACATAAACTGTACATAAGCAATAAACAGAACAAAGACATGCTATCTACACTCTTCAAGACTTTAGCTGACCAACCTCTAATCCATGATAAGTTTGTAAGTACACAGATCCCACTCTCTCTACACTGTATTAATTTAGGAGTCGAGTTCCCTCCAACCTGAAATGTTAAGTGGGGTGAGTTTTCGGGGAAAAACTTAATGAGTAGCCATCATCGATTTGCTCACTCTATCTACACATAATCATAAAACATAAAAAATCACAGAATCATCACAATTAAAACCACGTTTTTCATGTGTTTAGAAAATCAAAGTATGATTATACAATGGAATTCTATCATGCAAGAAGAAAATTACAATTGCATATGAGACTTGATTTTATTTTTCTTTGTTATAACTTTCTGCCATTTACTGTTCCATATCAGTAACTGATACTGGACTCATTCTTCAGGTACTGACCTTGATCCATTGTGGAAAGTGGATTCTTTTAGGGTACCAACCTCTATCCCTAATGGAAAGTGGGTCCACACACATATATGAGCTGAGGCTCGTTCCAACCATGAGCATAAACTCCACACCAAACTGTGGCTAGCCTAGTAACCTCGCTAACAACGCCATTAATGTGATTATGCATTTCATTAATGCAGAGCAACACATTACAAATCATACAATCAATTAATCAATCGAAATACGGATACAATTCACATTTTCATAATCATTGGACCTAAGTCCGACATCCAACCCATGGTTGGAAATCACACAGTATCAGACAGTTTCGACCAAATATATAAAAGACATATACATAATACAATTATCGGAATAGAGTCCCACATTTAGCATAATTAAGCACATAGGTCTCAAAGTTCACATATAAGTTAGCACTCCCAATGTATTCCCAATACTAAACATACTCGGACACTCAGTGTTTGGAATAGAAGTAGACACACCACCTTATACCTCCATATTATATATATAATCTAATCAGTTTTCATAGTTTCAAGAATATAAGCAGAAACTGAAATAACTAGATTAAACACAACATATAGAGTGATTGTGCATTCTAGTCTAACTTACAGAGATCTCTAGATATTCAATGTCTGGCTATTTAGGAGAACTCTGGATGCTACTCAATGTGCTCTGCTATAATTGCATTACATAAACTCATATTATTATTTGTTCAATTGCATAATGACCAATTATGCATGTATGAATAAGTCATAAATAATGCATGCTCGATTCTTATTCAATCACTTATAATTCACCTTATTCTTACACATTAAATCCAACCATCTAATCTTTAATATCTATCATCATTTCACAATCGAAAATTATCTAATCTTCTAGCAATCTATCTTACATCCATTAAAAGTCTCATTTCCGAAGTTTGCTATGATCGCACGTCAGAAATATATGCATAACTTTCAATACACTAATCTAAATGACATGAATCTTTCATCATATTCTATTTAAGATCCATATCTACATCTTTCATGTTTTAATCTCTTTCTCATTCAACCTCTAAATGCATAAAAAAGAGGATTTAACATTCGGTTCCAAATTTAGGGTTTTACTTACGGTAGTTTCGGTATAATGACCATAACTTAAGTTACACACATTTAATCATTGTGATTATTTCATCAATTGCAAGCCCAGATATAGAACTCCGACGTTCATGTTTAAGGCTTGTTCAAAATGAGGCTCTAGCCATCTTAAAATCTAGCCTAAATACACAGGTTCTAGAACTAAGGTTTCTATGTGGCAGTTTAAGAAGAATAGTCATAGATTGAGTTTCACTCATCCAATGAATGTGCTTCTTTCACAAATGTGTCACTAAGACAGTAATATATGATTTTTTTATTTTAACCTTCTCACTCTCATAGGACACCTACCCGACATTCTGATGAATATTCGATTAAATACCCTACAAAAGTGGCACGCTAGAGCAATTATAGTAGGCATCATGCAATATAATCAAAAGGAACATAGACATCAAAACTCATATTTCATGAAAACGAATTCCATTTATACATCATCATAAACTTTACATAAGCAGTAAACAGAACAAAACATGCTATCTAAACTTTTCGAGACTTCAGCTAATAAACCTCTAATCCATGATAAGTACGTGGCTCTCAATGTCTCTACACCATATTAATCTAGGAGTTGAGGGTAAGTTTTTAGAGAAAAAATCAATGAGTGGCCATCATCGATGTACTCCCTCTATCCACACATAAGCATATAACACAAAAAATCACAGAATCATCACAATTAAAATCATGTTTTTCATGTGTTTAGCATATCAAAGTATGATTATACAATGACATTCTATTATGCGAGAAGACACTTACAAATGCACATGGGACTTGCTTTTCTTTTTCTTTTGGTGT
>JAOXYD010147402.1:0-10580 GCA_028565735.1 Pinacopodium congolense
AGTAGATCTATGTCAAAACTTAGGTCATTTGGTCGACCTATATCAAATCCAAACTCATACATCTGAATAAACCTACATAAGGCACAAACTCATTTAAAACTTAATAATTTTAACTTAAATATTTTTGAATAAGTAAACAACATATACCTAATACTTATTTCTTTTAAACCCAATTATTTATCTTAATTAACTAATACTATCAATTATCTTATGTATTGCAAACGTCATGAGGAGACACACAAATCATACAAGATTCTTGATTATGCACCTATAGCCATATTCTAAAGTATGTATGCATGATTGATCAATTAGAAGTCTTTTAAAGACACCAAAATAAAACTAAGTAAAGTTTACATTAATTAAAACATAAGTAAATTAATTTAAACCAAATTTCTCCTTTAAACTTGAGTCTTCATTTGATTTTCCATTTATCATCCTCAAAACTTCTTTAAGGGATAAACTTTGAGCTTTGTCAAACCTATCTTTCACATACTAAAAACACAATAATTAATAATAAGATTTTTTTGGTCATTACAAAAATAAGGTGGAATATCCTTAGTTTAATAGTGACTTTATCGTTATAGTGATAAAAGACTTCAACAAGCCTAGGTCACTATATTGACTTAGAAATTTTCCAAAATAGTTAGGATGATGTGTTCAAGTTTATTTCTATGATATTTTAGACTAGAAAGACATGAAGAACCCTAGAAGTTTCGATTCTAATCCTAAGAAAAATCCAAGACAGAAAAACAAGTGGTTTTCAAGGAGAAAAACAAGTGTTTTTCCATCAATAAATACAAGATCCAGAGAGAGAATTCAGGATTCAAGAAGCTGTCCAAATTTTCTAATAAAAGAGCCTCCACCAACACCAATTATTAATCTTTCCATAACTTTCATTTTTATGTCAAATCTAAATAGTGGTCTATTAAACATGATTATGGATTGTTAGATCTAGTTTAGGTTTTGTTCTTAAATTGCTATCTAACTTTTATCTTATTGATTTAATGTATATTTATTTGTGTTAATTATTGACCTTATAATCATTTTTAATTGATAAATTTTTTTGATTTATTTGATTTTGGTTGTTCAACGATAGTTGTTGAGCTAATGGACCTGTAATTGCCAAATTAGCATGCAATTGAAGAGGGATCTTATTTGCTTGTTAATTTTCCTTAGGATTGCTTCAAATCTGATTGTATATTTAGGAGTAGTGTTATGAACTGGGTGGTTGCAATTTTGCCTATAAGTATTTCAATTGGTAATAATTTATTAAATCCCAACTATTGGATATCTAAGATCAAACATATTTAAATCAATAAAGTAAAAGGAAGGCAGCCAAGGATAGAATAACTTCTAAGTCTCCATCATTGCATAACTTAATTGTTTTACTTTCTTCTGCAATTTAATTTATTTAATTCGTTAATTTATTTTAACTTTGAATTTCAATATTTTTTTGTTTACCTTAAACAAAGTGCAATTTAGATTTTTAGTTATCTATGTTTAATCCTCTTGAGATCAATATCTATTATACAATAAGTTACACTTTATATACTTGCAGTGTAATAAAATCTAATAAATAAGTTTTTGGTGTCTTTGTTAGAGCTTATGATTTTAACATGTTATTCAGTTTGGATTATTTTGATTTAAGGAATTTTTATACTTTTTTTGTTTTAATATAGGTTCATGAACACAAGAGTGACTAGGAGTTCAAGCAAGCTAGAAGATATAGAAGTTTTAGACATCACTAGGCACGAAAGACAACTTTGGAGAGTTAAGCACCAAGAAACCATCGAAAGAACAATGGCAGAAGAAAAGAATTAAAGAGAACATCAGAAGGCTTTAATGGACTTCATGAGGCCTGACTTCAATGCAAATCATTAAGGCATTAGAAGAGCCCTGGTATAGGCAAACAATTTTAAGGTTAACCCAACATTGTTGAATATGCTACAGACAAGCATCTAGTTTTATATTTTAATTAATAAAGACCTGAATTCCTAGCTACTAATTTCTTGGAAATTTGTGACTCATTAAAATACAATATACTATTAGAAGATGCAGAAAATATGTTGTTATTTCCGTTAACATTAAAGGATAGGGCTAAAGTGTAGTTGAATTCTCTCAAATAAGTGAACTTCACCATATGGGACCAACTTGCACAAACACTTATGGCCAAGTACTTTCCATTAAACAAGGCAACAAAGATCATCAAGGAGATTAAAATTTTCCAACAATATGATTGGGATCATTGGTTGAGGCATAGGAAAGATTCTAGGAATTACAAAGAAGTTTTCAATACCATAATCTACCCAAGGTGTTCCTTTTACAAAAATTCTACAATAGGGTGAATCATCTGATAAGAGGAATTATTAATGCAATGGTTAGGGGTTCCTTAATGAGAAAGACTATAGATGTAGCCATGATTTGTTAGCGGAGATGGAAAACAATAATTTCCTATAGACAAATGAGAGGAGCAAGCCATAAGGCTTTAAGGAGAAAAAGAGGATGATACCTATAGGTTCAATGATAGCTCTTTAAGCACAAATCTTAGCCGTCACCAAGTAATTTAGCAACTTATAAGGTACGCCTTCTCTTCAGTATAATCCATGTAACTTAGATGTGAGTTATATGGACAAGATAGCCATTGCACTATCAATTTCTTCATGATGGAGACCAATGGCATGAAGTAAGTCAATTACATTGGAGCACAACTAAGAGGTAACAATCCTTACATTAATAATTATAATTTGGGGCTGAAAAAACCATTCAAATTTCTCTTGGACTAATAATGTAGGTAACAACCTAAGTCCACAAGGGCCATCCAGCTTCTAACAAGATACGCTTAGATCATTGGAAATGAAGATGGCAAATTTGATGGATGTGCTTAATTCAAAGTTTATAAGCCAACACAAAAGTAAAAAAGGATGGACGTAAAGTTCGATCAAATTGAAAGGAATCACGCCTTTTCAATCCATAATTTGGAGGTTCAGTCTAGGTAGCTTGCCAATGTATTATCTATAAGAAGTATAGGGAGTCTCCCAAGAAATGGAGTCTAATCTAAGGGAGCAACTTAAGGCCATCAAAGTTATAATTGGAAGAGAATTAGAGAAGCTAATGGAGAAGGCCAAAAGCTTCAAGGAAAAAAGCCAAGAGAAAGAAGAAGAGGAGGAGAAGCCATAGGTGCCACCACCACTACCACATAATCCAAAGATTCTTTACCCTTAAAGACTCAAGAAAAATCAAGTGGACGCACAATTCTCTAATTTCTAAAAGTTAAAATGAAATATATCTTTTGGGGAGGCTTCATAGACATGCCTAAGTTTGCCAAATTCCATGGAGACATCCTAACCAATAAGAGGACTATGGAGGATAATTAGACAGTGACTCCAACCACATGCCATCTAAGTTGAAGGATTTGGGGAGTTTTACTATCCCTTGTATTGTTCGTAATTTAGAATTTCAAAGTGCTTATACGATTTTGAAGCCAGTATTAACTTAATGACCATGTCTATTTTCCAAAAATTTGGATTTGGAGAGTTGAAGACAACATCAATGTTTATACAATTGGTGGATCAATTGATAAAGAAGTCATTTGGAGTAGTAAAATATGTTTTGGTTAAATTATTCTAGTGGATTTCATTGTGCTCGATTTTAAGGAAGATAAGATCTGTCCACGAATTCTTGGAAGGCCTTTCATGAACACGGGTAGAGCTTTGATTGATGTCCCTAATATAACATTGATCCTTTGTATAGGTGATGAATAAGTGGAGTTCAGCATGAGTAAGAAATTGAAAATTCTAGTAGAAAGAAGTCCCTCTATGAAAATTAATGTGGTGGATGAATGTGTCAGAGAGCATGAGAAGGATGTTAATAAGGCAGAAGAGAGGGGAAATAATAAAGTTATTGTGGTGGAAGAGCAGTCGGGTGAGATACTAAAGGAAGAGCCCACGGTGTGAACTGAAGTACTCACTATACCATATTATGAAAAACTACCTATATTGAAGTTAAAGAATTTGCCTAAACACCTTAGTTATATCTTTCTAGGTGAAGGTCAAATACCATTGACAATTATTTCCAATCTATTGAATATAGAGCAAGAGAATAACGTGGTAGATATTATAAAGAAGCTAATGAAAGTTTTAGGATGGACAATTGCTGACATAAGAGGAAATAGTCCAGTACAATGATTTATAAAATTAACCTTAAAGAATTATGCAAAAAGATGAGGAAGCAACAAAGAAGGTTGAATCAATATATGAAGGACGTGGTGAAGCAAGAGGTGGATAAAATCTTGGATGCCATGATCATTTATCCTATATTAGATAGTGAATAGGTTAACCCATTATAATGTGTACCTAAGAAGAGGGGTATGATAGTAGTTGAAAACAACAAAGGGAAATTGATCTCTACAAGAACAGTCACAGGTTCGTAGGTTTGCATCAATTATAGGAAACTTAACATTATAACTAAGAAGGATCATTTTCCCTACCTTTTATAGATTAGATGATTGAGAGAGTGGTTGAGCATTCTTTCTACTAATTTTTTGGATGGTTACTTAGGTTACAACCAATTTTTTATATATCCAGTTTACCAAGAGAAAACTATATTCACCTATCCCTATAAGACCTTTGTCTACAATAGAATTCCTTTTTTCCTTAACAACACACCAGCTATCTTTTAAAGATGCATGATGGCCATATTCGTAGTTTTGATTAAAGCTATAATTGAAGCATTTATGGATGATTCCTTAGTCCTTGGGGACTTCTTCAATCAGTGTTTGAAAAATTTGGACAGAGTACTTCAAAGATATGAAGAGTCATATTTTATCCTTAACTAGTAGAAGTGTCACTTCATGGTGCTTGAGGACATAGTTTTGCAACACAAGATTTCATGCAAAGGTATAGAAGTGGACAAGGAAAAAATAGAGATTATTGAGAAACATCAAGGGTGGTAGAGTATTTTTGGGAAATGCTGGATTTTATTATTGATTCATCAAAGATTTCTCTCTCATTAATTGACCTTTTACTAATTTATTAGTTAAAGATGCACCTTTTCATTTTTATGATAACTATTTATATGTTTTGACAAGTTAAAGACATCATTGATATCAACACCAAGTTTATCTTCATCATATTGGTCTTTATCATTTGAGATCATGTGCGATGCCAGTAACCAAGCATTAGGGTGAGTTTTAGGATAGTAGAAGTAGAAGAGACTACATGCCATATATTAAGCTAGCAAAACTTTGGCAGGAGTACGATTAAACTATACAACTATTGAAAAAAATTGCTAGTTGTGATGTTCGTATGCAAAAAATTCCACTAATATCTTTTAAGCTGAAAGGTAATTGTTTATACTAATCATGCAACATTGAGATACATGTTTGTTAAGAAGGACGTATAGCCAAGGCTTATTCGATGGGTCTTACTTCTACAAAACCTTGATTTAGAGATTCGGGATAATAAGGTAGTGATAATATGGTGACGAATCACTTATCATGTTTAGAATAAGGGGATATGCAATCTAGTGAAGACATCAATAAACAATTCCTTGATGAATCCTTAATGTTTGTGAATCATCTTTTTGTCCCATGGTTTACTAATATAACGAACTACATTGTAGGTGATATACTTCTTTCCATCCTGTCTTATTGACAAAAGAAGCGATTTTTATTTGAGTGTACTTGTTATATGTAGGATGAGCCAATTTTATATAAGATATGTGCTGATTGTTTGATTCATAAGTGTGTTCCTAAGGATAACTCAATGTCATAATTCATCTTATGTAGGTGACTATAGCGCCAATAAGATGGTGGCTTATGTGCTAAAATGAAGATTCTTTTATCCTACGCTATTCAAGGATGCGCATGAATATGGCAAGAATTTTGATCGATGTCACGAGTAGGAAACATTTAAAATGGGATGAGATTCTATTTTCTAACAACTTAGAAGTGGAGGTCTTCAACTCGTGAGAAATCAATTTCATGGGACCATTTGCATCTTCACTCGACAACACTTATATCTTGGTAGGTATGGACTATCTCTCTCATTGGGTAAAAGCGATAGCTACTCAAACTAATGATCGTAAGTTTATTCAAAAGTTTATAAAGTTAATATTCATTAAATGTGGAGTACTAAGGGCGTTCATTAGTGATGGAAGAGCACACTTTTGCAACAAGTCCTTTGAAGCCACGCTCAAAAGATATGGAGTTTATCATAGAGTAGCTACACCCTATCATCTGCAGACAAGCAGTTAAGTTGAAGTAGTAAATAAGTGGTTGAAGAACGTTCTAGAGAAGATAGTGAATGATTCAAGAAAAGATTGGGCATTAAAGATTGATGATGCGCGGTGGGCTACCTTTAAGACACCGATAGGTACCACTCTCTTTCATCTTATCTATACAGAAGGATGATACTTACCCATGTAACTAAAGCATGCAGAATATTAGGGCACCAGAACATGAAACTTCAATGGAAAAGAAACTAGTAAGATAAGACTACTATAACTTAATGGATCAGAGGAGTTGCAACTTCATGCTCAGGAGAATGATACACTATATATGGAAAGAGTGAAGAAGTGGAATGATTCTCATAACAAAAAAAAAAAAAGGAATCCAAAAAAGGTGATAAGGTATTTGTATTCAACTCTCGAATTCATTTATTTCTAAAAAATCTCAAAGTCCCATTGGAGTGGTCTATTTAAAGTCACCCAAGTGTTCAAGTATAGAGCAACGGAATTAGAGAATGAAAAGGCTAAAACATCTAAAGTGAATGGCCAAAGGTGCAAGCCATACTTTGGAGGCATATTTTCACTTCAAATGAAGTTATAACTTTCCTTTCCCTTATTTGATCTTTTATAATTTAGATTAGTCAAGATAATGACCTTAAATTTAGCATGTTTTGTTCGTAGTTTGTTTCATTTTTAAGTTATTTTTCTTTAATTGAGATTTTGATTATGTTTTCCTTATAAGTTATTAAAGTTAATTAAAATTTTGATAGTTTAATGTTTGATTGTAGGTTCAAGATGCTCCAGAGACTTGGATAAGGCCAAAATAAAGTGAAAAAGGAAACCTGTTGTCATTATAATGACAAAAGAGTGTATTTTAATAGTGATTTGGATAGCTCCCCTACTTTTATCGCTATAACTACTTTATGTTGCTGTAATGACAATGGTTTTCTTTTCACTCTCTCTCACTAGGAACTAACCCCCTCCCCTCTTCTCTCTATTTTCAACTATTTTTCACCTAAATCATCCATTTTTTCTCCATTTTTCTCTATTTTCAACTATCTTTCAGTTTTTCACTTCTATTCATCGAAAATAACATCTTCTCTATATCTCATGACAATTTCCCCTCTTTATTTCATCTTTCCTTCTTTCCCTTATCTATTTTTTGTAGGTTTGGAAGGTGGCCATCATCATGCCATCAAAGGGGAAAAAATTTGCAAGGAAGAATCAATCAAAAGGGATAGAAGTGGCTTTTAAACAACAAACACAAGATTTGGCTCAAGACTTTGATGCCCCTTTTCCAATCTTTTATCATAAAGAATGTATGAAATTCTTGTAACTTAAAAATAAATCTATTGTTGCTCCTAAATACTTTTAGGATTTTATAAAGTGTTGTTTTCAAGGATAAAATTTATCTTTTGTTTAAAAAGGTAAGTTAGGAGAAGTTTAACCATTTTGACTATGTGATTTTTTGAAGAATTGACATTGAAATTCTATAGAACTGTTAAGTATGATACTGAGAACTTAGGTGAATTCTAGTTTAGGTTGACAGGAAACTCATATAATCTCAATTACATCATCATGAACATGACATTTGGGTTCCAAAAATGAAGCTTTATAATTCCCACACTAATTTCAATTTTAGCACGTATAGATAACATTAATGTGCATTAACCATCCAATTCCCTCATACTTAGCCTTGCCCACTTAGTTTTGCATAAATTTATGTGTCGTGCAATATTTAACAAATATCAAAGAAATAAGTGTTCTATTAAAGAGATATTTCTATTATGTTGTTCATACCACATATTTCATGCTTTGGATCAAGTAATAACTAAGAAACAACATTACTTAGGCAGGGTTCATATCTTCACTGCTATTGCTCAATTTTATGATATTAATCTTGATGGATGAGCCCATTGAAGTTTATGTACTTTACTCTTAATCATTCGCAACGTGTTGATATCGTGGAAACCAATTCAATGGTTTTTTGCGATCCCAATACTAGAGTTGTTGTCCAACAAAAGAAAACATCAAATGCTTCCTCTTCTTACCAACCACAAGGTGATGTTGATACCTCGTTAGATGATTTTGATAAAGAGGGTGTAGGTTCTAATACAATTTTAATAGCTTTAGAGGAGAACCATAAGACATTAGAGAGGTGTTTGGATTCTATGGATGAAAAAATAACACAGGTGGAAGGGAAGATGAAGAGTATTGAGCGACAAAATCATTATTAAACTAAGAAGATTATGAAAATTTTCAAATTTCAGGTGATACACGTGCCATTTCTCATGGCCTCTCCATCGCAATCCCTCTAAATCTTCTTACCCTTAGTCTTGTTTGTTTTTGTTATTTTTTTTTAATGTTGTGTTTTTTTATGTGCTTATTATGTTTATGCCTTCTCCACATTGAGGACAATTTATGGTTTAAGTATGGAGAAGGGATTTATTTGTATTTATTTGTTTGCATTTTTCATGTCATCTTATTGTGATCATGCATTCATAGATTTTAGGTTTAGTTGAATTAGTTATGCATATGTATTGTCATGCATTCCATCATATAGTTTTAATGAGTCAATGGAATGAAATTGAAAGAAATAGTCTTGACCTTAAACATGAACATTTAATTGTGAATAATTATTTATTTCATGAAATTTATACCTTAAATGTCTTTCCATTGAATGTGCACCTTAATTAAGATATTTTTCATCTATTCTTTCATCTTTGATACTTATTGACTACATTTTATAATAACTTAGCCTTAATTTCATGGGAATCATTAGTGATTTTTCATGAGAATGAATTGGTTTAAAAAAACAGTCATATGATATAAATGATGTCAAGGAAAATAAATGCATAATTAATACATCATTCTTATTCTATTGAACTTAGTGAAAATTGGGTTTAGAATAGAACCAGTAGCCAGTTATAAGTTGTGACATAGCCCAGTAACTGGGGGACATTCATAACAAGATGTTTGCCCTCACATCAAAAAGCTAGAATGACACTCTAACCCAACTTAAAAGAATGAACCTAGATAGGTAATCCGAGGACATTCATGACAAAGTGTTTTCCTTCACGCTAAAAGATTGGGTAATTGTTTAAAGTAATAAAAAAAACAGTGTGCTAATATGGAAAACAAAACCTACAGATCTTCTTTTGATTATCATGACATTTTCATGAATGATTGCTTAGTAATAAACTCCTTTCACATGGTAATATCATCAATGCATGAGTATAATTGTCATAGGTGTGAGAATGGGTTGTTAATATCTTGCTTAAGATGCATCTTCCATGGAAAGACACTCAAGATGTGAATATAACAGGATGAATGATTCAGATCTTCTAAAATGGTTTATGTTCTAGGGAAAGCTAATTCCATAAGTTTTATGCCATTATTACCTTCCATCATTCTCACACTTATATAGTTGTTGCATTTATATTAGTGCATTATCATTGTTTGATTATGTAACTTTTTTCTTTGTTTATTTCTTAGTTTTTCCAATTGATAAGCAAAAGTTTAAGTATGGGGATGTTGATAGGTTGCATTAAAGCTTATTTCTATAGTGGTTTAGTTCTTTAGTATGCATTTTTAGGATTGAAAATTTCTTGTTTTAATAGTATTTTGATGTGAATCTAATGCTTTTGTTAATGTTTTAAATGTTTTGGTGTGATGATTATGATTTTGGGAAAGGATTCTATCATATTAGTGTGATTATCTAATACAAGTTCAAGTGGAATTGAGTTAGGAGGCTAAAAGAAGTGGAAGATGGAGCTTTCGAGTAATACTCAAGTTGCTATATTTACTTTGCCGTTATAATGATAAAAGACTTCACTAAGCTGAGGTCACTATAACGGCTTTGCAAAAGTTTAAGTAGGGGGTGTTGATAGGTTGTATTAAATCTTATTTCTATAGTGCTTTAGTGTGTTAGTATGCATCTTTAGGATGGAAATTTTCATGTTTTAGACATAGTGTGATGTGAATCTAATACATTTGTTAATGTTTAAGTGCTTTGGTGTGATGCTTATGATTTTGGGCAAGAATTCTATCATATACGGTTTGATTATCTAATGCAAATTTAAGTAGAATAGAGTTAGGAAGCCAAAAGGAGTGGAAAATGGAGCTTTAGAGTAACACTTGGATCTCTATATTGATTTTTTCACTAAAGCAACATAATACTTCACAAAGCTGAGGTCATTATAACGAATTTATTGCTATAGCGACTTGAAAATTTTCCAAAATAGTCGGGATGATGTGTTTTATGTCAGGTACTATGATATTTTGGACTGGAAAGACATGAAAAAACCCTAAAAGCCACCATTCTTAGCCTAAGGAACATCTAAGATAGAAAAACA
>JAOXYD010147413.1:0-10579 GCA_028565735.1 Pinacopodium congolense
ACCTTCGTTTATTGATTTTATTGGTATTTCAATTGTTGATTGCAGGTAAGCAAATGGATGTCAAAATCCCATCTTAAGGTACCTAACACAAGCAACTGAAGGTATGAAGAGCGAATTGGCGGTAGGTACACAAGTTCATTCATCTTTGGTAAGTCATCTTACCTATGAGAATTTTGGTCGTAGGTATAGACCTCTGAAGAGAATCATTATTCTCTAACATTAAGGTCCAACTAAGGACCTTAAAGAAGGGCTTGGTGGGAGGCAACCGAACATTCTAGGATCTTAGATTTAAATTTCTATCTTTTTATTTTTGTTTGTGTGTTTGGTTTTCTCTTTTGCTTTCACTCTTCTTTTGAGTCTTGATCCCTTATCTTTTAGTTGGCATGGATGGTTGCAGTGTGACAATGTTACATATTCAGGGAAGTTTCGTTGCTCTTTTCTCTTTTCCTTATTTTTATTTATGATTTGTTCAATTCAAGTGTGGGGAAAATGAGACGATATTCATGTTAAGAGTAACACACTTGAATTATTATGAGTCTTTTGGTAGCAAATTTGGTCATTCTAACTGGAAATCATGCTAAGCTTGGTTAAATGATGATGGCTTTTCTGAATTGTGGTTGTGGATATATGGTGGACCTGATTCTTTTTGCATAATCCTACGTTGATATGGAAAGTCCAATGGATTTGCATGTAAATTTATAATAGAATTTAATATGTGCACGATGAATTTGATTGTGAGAGTGAATTTGGAAGTCTATGCAATTGATTGTGAATATTGAGGATCAATGATATTTAGTTTATATCATGACTTTGGAAAATGGATACTTGATGATAGACTGCTTCTTATTTCGCAAGGAAAAATAAAGAGAAAAGAAATTAAAAAAAGAGAGAAAAATAGAGAGAGTTAGTTGAGCAATTTTTTACTCCACTGGCTTTATACCTTACCGGGTCGAAGTCCATAAGTTGTATAATAACAAGTTGGTGAAAGGAGGTTTGGTTAAGTAACTAATAGTGTTCATGACAAGGTGTTTACTTTCGCGTCTACAAGACCAGAGGTCACTCCACTGGCTTTATACCTCATCGGGTCGAAGTCCATAAGTGGTGTAATAACAAGTTGGTGAAAGGTGGTTTGGTTAAGTAACTAGGGGTGCTCATGACAAGGTGTTCATTTTTGCGTCTACAAGACTAAGTGACCTCCCAACCAAGGCTTTGCTCATTAGTGTTTGAGTGCGTTTGTGCTTATTTGTGTTCATTTATATATGAGATGGATTGTTGTGAATTGGATTGAAGTTTGAAGAAGACATGATGTTAACCAAGTAGATTTGTGATTCGATGGGAACGACTGGTTGCATGGTACTTTTGGAGGATCTTGCATGATTAAACGAGTGAATTAATGATTTGAACATAATGATACGTCTATAACAGGTTTACATAATGATCTTAGTGAATTTCTTAATTTTTAGTATTATGTTTAAGAAGTTGATTTTGCTATGTGTAATGACCATATGAGTTCAGTTATTATTAATCTTGAATTGGATGATATTAATTGTATTTGATGAGTCATTGTGAACTCTCAAATAATAAAATACCTAATTAAACCTAACTGCATACCTAGGGTAAGTCAAGGTCGAATCATCAGGGAGTTAAGGTTAATTGCTACTTCTAATGTTGTCAAGAAAACAAAAATAAAAACCCCAGGAATTAAGGAAGTTAAAGAACTAAACTAAACAACTCAAAAGATAAAAACAAAACACATAAGATAAAACTAAGAATAATAACAAAGAAATGGGCCAAAAGTAACATCGGGATTTATGAATGATTATTGATACTCGAATTTAGATAAACAGTGCTCTAGTTATGGTATTAGCCTATAGATTCTGAAACAACGTCGTTCCTCTGTCTCTTGGTGCGCCCTGGTCCATGGCAGGGGCGTGTGTGTCCTGGTCTAGCAGTTGGTGTGCAGGTGGTGCGTCTGTCATGCGTGGTGGGCTCCTTGATGCACAGCCTTGGTCTAGTGTGGTCTGGATAGGGTGCTCATCCTCCTCAAGCCGTTCCAAGCCGCAAGACCCCCAAAGCACCCAACTGGCAGCAGCTCTTCACGCGTAGAGCCTCGCCAGTAGTTAGCTTCTCCAGCCGCCTCTTGCTCACCCGGACCAGACCCAAGCACAAGACAACTCATCCCTTTTATACCTAGGGATCAGCGCATAATTCAAATTAAAACAGCAGCCCCTTGCTTTGTTTTGTCCCCTTACTTATGGCTCGTCGTTTTACTTAGTGCAAAACGATGAGTTTTAGCTTAGTTAATTATTTTTTTTCTTTTTTTTCAATTAATACCATCTTTGACTTTTGCTCCAATTTCCTTAAATTTATCATGCTTTAGCCTAAAATTTGTGCTAAGGAAATAAATCTGTCATTAAACAAAATATAACACAAATTAAGCATTTAAAAAATAAAATAAGATTGAAATAGCATTTTAAAGTATATGAAAATTTAATAAATTTCAATGTTATCACTTTGATTCAAAATTTATTCTAATATGATTTGAGAGGTACCTCCTACTAATTGTTATATATATATATATATTATATTATTATCCCCTTGTTTTTGACTCTTATGAACAAAAAAAAAAGAAAAAAGAAAAAGAAGAAAAGGAAAAGAGAAAGAAAGATAAAGACAAAGATAAAGATAAAGAATCATATAAGGTAGAAATAGTTAGTGATGAATAGTCAATTAATAGTCGGTTGTATTCCTATGAATAACTCAAAATTTCTATTTAGTTGTCCTTTTACATTTAGTTCTTTAATGATTTATGAATACTTGTGAGAAACCCTTCAAACCTTTTTTATTCACCTTAGCCCAAGCCCTATTACAACCATAAAAAAAAAGTCATTTTGATCTATGATTAAACACTTGAGTGAAATGAGTGAACATTGTAAAAAAATCTATCTTGGTGTTATGCTTACCCTTGGCCAATGGTATCATAAATTGGGTTTGTTTATATGAACCTATGAAAACTAATTATAATGCCTATAGTAACTTGATATTTGAGTTTACTAAAGTTTGATAGATTTCATGCACTTGGTCTCTTTGAAAATTAACAGAAAGAATGCAATTGTTATGTTTAAATTTTTTCTTGATTCAACTAAAAGTTTAAGTGCGGAGAAGTTGATAATTATGTTTTTATAATATGTTTCTAGGTATTTTAAGGGTTATTTTTTGTGTATTTAGTTTAGTGAGTATGGTATTTTATATTATTCCCATGATCTTTTTTATGTTTGATTTTTTCTTAATGCAGTTTAGTGTTTGGGGGCAATATTTGAGATTATTTGTGGCACTTTAATGTTTGGATAAGTAGCTAACAAATGAAACTTAATTCAACATTGAATTTGGATTAAGTGAATTTGAAGATGCATTAGATGGAATTGTAAGGCTCATATAGCTATAAAATTTTATAAGGTGTGAAAAAAATATGTAAGGAGGGTGCTTATTAAATTTGAAATCAATCAGAGGTGCACAGAAGAAGTTATAATCAAAATATCCAAAAATTCCAGGAGCTTGAAAATTACAGTGTATGATTATGCGTTACTTTCTATGGCCCTCATGCCAAGCACGAGATCAACACTAGAGATGAGCCTATGACATGTCCAACACGTGATTTTATGACATGAAAGCTATTTTTGGACATTTTTAAGGGTTAGAAACTTCCTGGCATCATCTTAGGACAAACTAAAGGAGGCAAGAAGAGGTTTTTGGTAGCTACCAAAAAGAGGAAACATCATCTACCTTGGGAATCATTAAGAAACATCAAGTTCTAGATTTTCCAACCTTAAGAGAGTTAAAAGAAGAGTTCCTAGCTTCATCTAGTTTTATTTTTCTCTCTTTTCTACTTTTTTGTACTAAAAACATGTTGATTGATGGATTTATCATTTTCTTGGGTGACTCAACTCTTTGTATGAATTATTCTGAACCTATTTTGTGAACCTCTTACTTATTTGTTTAATAAATGAATCTTTAGATTTTTATTATGCATATACCTTGCAATAATTGAGAGGTTAAGCTAGAGATTTTTTTTTAGTCTATAAAATAAGGGTTGGCACACAGTAGACCTATAAACATCAGGTTTTCAAATGATTGAAGACATATCTTAACTATTTCATTATTGCTAGGATTGCTTAATATCTAGTTGAATATTTCTGAAAGGTTTTATAGATTGTGAGATTTCAAGACTAATTCTATCTTATTTCAACTAAGGAAAACTAGTTACAGTTTAAGATAGGGAAGCTAAACTTTAGAAAATCTTAGGCCAAACATAACTGAATCAATAACGTAAGAGGGAAACAAAATAAGGATAAAAGTAATTCCTAGTCTTAAACCTTGAAGTCCCAAATTCCTACGCTTTATTCCTTAGATTGTTTATTGCTAATTTGTTTAACTTTAATTTCTTTTTCAGTTATTATTGCTTGAAATTCTGCCTTAAACAAAGTTTACCCTAAATTGATTAGTGACTAATTCTAATCCTTGTGGGATAGATACATTACAATTATACGACTTGTATACTTGCAATATAGCATAAAGCCAGTGAGTAGTTTGTTAAGCAATTCAACACCCTTGACCTTTCATATCAGCAAAAGAAAATGTTCCTAACTGAAATAAAGTGTTACCTCTATTATAGCCCTTACTTGTACAAGATTTGTACAGATGGAATTAAAAGAAGATATCTACTTATAAAAGAAGGACCCTTCATCCTTTGCCATTTTCATTTTAAAGAAGTTGGAAAACACTTTGGGAGTACTAGGATAGTGTATAAAATATTAAATGGTGGTTTTTTCTAGCCCACCCTATCAAGGGATGTATTTCATATTAAGGATCACTTAATAACAATTGTCAAATGGTCGAGAACTTATTAAGGAGACACGATATACCACTTAATAATATCTTAGTATGTAAAGTTTTTAATGTTTAGGGCACTGACATTTTGAGACCTTTCCTACAATCATGCTTAAACTAATATTTTTTAGTGACTGTAGATTATATTAGTAAATAGGTTGAGGTAGTCATTTTATTGAAAATGATGCTAAGTGTTTGATCCAACTTTTAAAGAATAATATCTTTATAAGCTTTGGGACACTTAAAGCTATCACTAGAGATGGGGGATTGCATTTTTTCAATAAATAATTTGATGCCTTCCTAGCTAAATATGGTGTTACTCGAAAGATTACCATACCTAATCCTCAAACTAATAGATAAGTTGAGATTTCTAATCGAGAAATTAAGATCTAAAAAAAATCATTAGTACATCGAGAAAGGAGTGTTCATTGAAGTTAGATGATGCATTTTTGGTGAATCGGACTGCCTTAAAAAAATCCATTAGTATTTCTCATTTCTCGTTGGTATATGGAAAATCTTGTCAATTACTTATGGAGTTAAAGCATAAGGTATATTGGGTCATTAACTTTCTAAATTTTGACTCAAAGAAAGTGCGTCATTCTTGTCAAATGCAAACATCAAAATTGCTCGAAAAATTTTTAAAACTTCAACTCGAATCACAAAACTTAGTCCCATATATAAAATGAACTTAGGCAAGCTATATGCTTCAACTTCCAAACACAATCATTGATTTGGTTTATTGTAAAATCTTAAATTCAAAATGGAGCATTATAGACTTATTTAAGAATCACTTGTCTTTTTAATGGGAAGTTAAACACCTTTCCATGAATAACCCTAGTTACTCAACTATGTCATTATTTTAAATGGCTACTAGCACAACTCTTTAACTTCAAATTTTTATTAATATGAATCTAGTAGAGTAAAATTATTATGCTTACTTATTCAACCTGGTTTTAATCATATAAATGTTTAAAAGAACTCTACGTTACTTATACATATGCTTTTTACAAATGGAATATCATTACAATCATCGAGCACTCACTCTCTAAATTTGTAAGGTAAATTGAATTCAATTATTCATCAACACTTCTAAGTAATTGTGTAAACATTTTAAATTACTAACACATTTAAATTCATAATAGATTATCTTCGATAATATTCCGTTAAAGTAAACAAGCTTCCCAAGAAAATTATTTTCCATGGAGAAAGTTATGATAAGATTGACATATGCTTGAGAGGACATATCATATTCTAAAACTTTCCCCCTAAGCCAAAATAGCAATTTTCCTTAAGGTTTTATACATTTAAGATCATAATAAATGTGCAATCATGGTAAAAAGGGAGTAAAGGACTTGAACTTTTATGATTTTAGGTAATATTTTCTAGTTGTGGTGGATTCCAGTTAGTTGAATCATTATTAAAGAGCAAATTGGATTAAAAAGAAAGCTACACAGAAGTGAGTCAAAATAAAACCATAATATGAATAATAAATGTACAACAGATAATAAAGAATAATGAAATAAAATTTAAGAGATAGTGATTAGTGATCATATAAAGAAAGGATTAACATAGTGGTGACTAAGCAAACTTGATGCCATGTGAAAAAAATAAATTTGATAATTTATAAATAAATGTTAGGATAGGAACACAGTACAGACATGGTGGTGTGTTCTTAACATGTTCAAATCTTACATATTCTGTCTTTTTTCACTCTTATAGATGAGTAATAACATAAGTTTGTGTATACATACCTAAAAGTGAGCTTAAAACATTGGATAAATAACCTACAATGTAAGGGCTATGTTGATAAAGGGCATATTCTATAACATTTTTTTTTAACTTGTAAGTGAATAAGAGTAAAAACATGGTGCTCTACATGAACATGGTGCCTATAAGGTACTATGCTAATCCCATGTTTATTATCCGTATTATATCTTTTGGTGATTCGACATGGGACTGAACGTGGTATTGTGTTTATGCCTATGTTAGCCTAAAATTTCCAAGGAAACATACATGCACTAACTCCAAACAATAAACCAGAGAATTTAATAAGAATTTATCAAAACAGGAGTTAGAAAATAACATGAAAATTAAGGAAAAAAATAACTAATACCTAGCTAGCTAAAAATATTTAAACTAAATAATTTCAAAAGGGAAAATTTGTTAGGTTACCTCTAATCAAGTGCTTATTTTTGTTCATGAGCTAGACCCTTGTTTAATCACTTAGTCTCCTTCTAAATGGGCCTTTAGTTGATGCCCATTCACCTTAGAAGCTCAAGTTTTCTTGCTACATACCTCCAAAACTCTATAGGGTGAGACTGATCGCACTTCAAAAATGTCATACCACTTTAAATTTAACCTACTAAATATTTCCAATCAAGAATTAGAGTATAGCACCAAATCTCCTTTATTGAACTCTTTATGGAGTGTGTTCTTGTGGTGCCAACACTTGGTTCTTGCCTCATCAATCTTAAGCACTTCCTTTTATGCCACCTTATTGGAATTTAATCCCTTATACTGAGTCTTCTTTTTACTCCCGTAAGCTGGGACATGATCTTTCATTAAGTATTTTTTGGATGGATCATTTAACTCATGCTTAACTATCACCCTTACTACAACATGGTTAGTTTTTTTAATCCTACATCAAGAATCTTCAAGAGAAGCATATTTCATAACATAACATCATATAAATTGAAGTTGACAATTTTATCACCAATACTAAAGGAAAACTTTCCATTTTTCATATCCATGACAGCTCTAGCTATAGTTAGGACACTCCTTTTAATGATGATCGGGATTTTAGTGTCTTCCTTCATTTCTAAGAAAATAAAATAAGAGAGAATGGAACAACCTTAATAGGTATGTCTCTAATATTCCTATCAAGTGCTTCGCAGAGTGATCTTCAAATTGCAATAGCAGTTGGCTTCTATTCTTCTATCTCGAGCTTCCTACAATTAAGCAAGGCATAAGACTCACACTTACGTAAATAATGATCGAAATTCATATTATCAATAACATAAGGTATGGAAAAACTATCAAGATCATTAAACTTAGGAGATAACTTATATTGAATCATTGCACTACACCCATCTATCAAGGCCAAAGTTTTAGTATTCTAGCTCCCTCTTATTTGACAATATATCCTTTAGGAATTTTACATAAGAAGTTAGATCTTTCAAGGCATCTATAAAAGGAATATTTATTTACAACATCTTAAGAAAACAAAAAAAAAACTTCCCTAATTGCTTATCTAGTTTCTCTTAACCATTCTTTAGGAAAAGAGTATAAGCAACTTATAAGTAGCAAAGGGAACATATTTAGGTTCTTTATCCACACCTCCTTTTCATTTACTATTGTTCTCTCTTTTCTTTGGTTCCTCATTCTTATAATGTTATCTATCTCCCACCTCCTTGGATTTAAGGCTGTCTAGTATGGCCTAATAATGCTCTTTATGGTTCTCATATTTACAAAGCAACTGACTAGATGTTCTAATAACAAAACTAGAATATTGGCCTATTTGAGTTTCATCCATCTTATCATGGATGGTGATTGAATTTATCTTTTAATGAAGTTTTCTCAACTCCTTCTAGAACTATTTTTTTTTCTTACTTAGGCAGTAACAAAATTCTCTAAAAAGTATTCTAAGTTAGATTTTTGATGGGGATGATTACACAATATTTTTCAACTAGGATTATAAGTGTTGAAAAAGGGACCGTTCATTCGATTGTTGTTGTTTATGAAATTAATCTATATTATAGATGGTTCTTTTGAAAATTTATTCATTAGTTAATAGTATATTGATATTTTTGATATTCCACACCAAATGCCAATGCCATATGACAAGCCATGAAGAGTATACAAAGAAAAGAACAACAAAAGCTCATTTGAATGCTAGATTTGGTGTAGGTGATTTTAGTGATGGATTATAGGAACTTTTAGGGTTTAGAATGTTTTGAAATTTTTTTGAATCAAAGAACATTATGTGAGGAGCCTACATACCAACTTTCATGACAATTTGAGCTATATAGAAGGATTTAGAGCAAAAAATGTGAAGATATGCAAAAGTTTTCAAATTATGGGACATAAATGGGATTTGCAAAATAACATCGTTTTTATGATTTTTAAGGGAAACTTTTACCAAGTTACTCCCAAAACATCCCCAAAAGCCCTAGAATCCATCAAATACTCATTTAAGGAAGATTGGGAGAAATTTTCATCACTTTTAGGCTCCCATTTAGGCAGCCATCCATGCTTTATGTTTTCTTAGGTTTTTAGGTTTTTCTTCAAGTCTTTCCATCTAGTTTTAAATTCTATTGTTAGATTCAGCAGTTTAGGTGTTGAATTTTTGTTTTATTTATGTATTCTCTATTGCATTTCCATTTTCATTATATTTTTATTTTTATTTGTAATGAGTTATGTCAAATATGTGTGGAATGCTTGGTTTTCATTAATATAATGTTGTTTCTTTAATTTTCTAACCTTGTGTTAATTTCTTTCTTTAGTATTCTTGTTTTTTCAGTTGTGTTTTGTTCATTTTAAGATTGGGTTTATGTTATTTTCATTATGCTAGCTTAATGTTTCTTGGGTTCGAGGATATTTGATTGATCTATGGATGATAATTGTGAGAATTAGATGGAGTTTTGATTGGGCATTTTGATTTGTGCTAGGATTGAGTTGGAATTTGGGTTTAATTCCATTAATTATGTATTTATTCATAAGATTAGCCATCCTAGGTGTAATTTTTAGTTCAAGTGTTAAGATTTAGCTTTTAATCTGTAATTGTTATTAGCTAAATTCGTAAATGACGGTAGGTTAATTAATTTTGTAGGTCAGCTTAATCAATCTAGCCTAGGATTCTAATCCCCTAAGCTACACAGTCCGAGCTTATGTGATTATTTCTTAGGATAGTTGTTCCTTAGTACTTAAAGTTGTAGCTTCATTAAATCTAGACAGCAATTTCTAGATTGTCGCAAAGTTAGGGGTATTTTCATAGCTTGTTGGTTTTATCTAAGGTTAAAAGAACTTAGGATGTAAGAGCTTGTTTATGTCTATAATCTAACATCTTAGACCAATCACAGTCTATATATTTTAATGATCAATTATAAATCCTAAATCACATAAATATCTTCCACCAAACTTCTCGTATTTGATATTTGTCTCCTATCTTTTGATTACTTTTATTAGTCTTCTTTATGCTTACTTTAAATGTCTTCGCATCTAGGGCTTTTTTTTTCTTTTATACAGCATTAGGAATAGAGTAAGAAAATGACTAGCTCTCTATGGGATCAACCTTTACTTGCCCTACTATATAGTTAGTTAGGTATTTTATTATTTGATAGTCTGCGATAAACTCATCAAATTTTTAGCATCGTTGCCAAGGAGTTAGCATAGTGTCTTTTCTATTTCTGCATTGTTTTTTCTTTTGGTTTTGTTCTTGTGGATATTGATCATCTTGTCTCCTATTTTTTTTTAGTTTCACAGTTTTTTCTAATTCTAAGAAATTTTAGCGAAATGGATCATTATTAGTACACTTTTCATTCTGATTTTACTTACTATCCTTATTTTGATAATAACTGTCAACTTCTTGTTACTTCCAGGTTGGTGCAACAAATGGTAAACCATAATTATGAAATTTACATCACAATTATGTGGTCTCAAAATTGTTCATAGTAAAACTTTATTAATATTAGAC
>JAOXYD010147484.1:0-10577 GCA_028565735.1 Pinacopodium congolense
TTTATTCTCAAATATATTTTGATGTACTTCAAATTTCATCTTAATTATTTTTTTTATTTTAATTAAAATTTTAAATTATGTTTTCTTATTTTAAATTTTAATCATATCCTTAAATAAAAATTTTCAATTTTTATGTTTTTAAAGTGCAATCTTTGCATTAAATTCGGGTCAATTCGGGTTAATAAATTGGGTTAATTCAGGTTCGGGTGAAAATGGGTTCGAGTCAATTTGGGTTCGGGTGCATTCAGGTTCGGGTCTATTAGGGTCGGGTGGAATCAGATTCGGGTCTGATCGGGTTTAGGTCTGATCGGGTTCACATGAAATTGGGTTCGGGTTCAAGTCAAGTTGGGTGCAAGTCGGGTTCGGTCCGTTGATATTTTTGGTCAAATCGAGTCAGGTCGGGTATGGTCCAGGTCAAGCAAGTCGGGTTATCGAGTCGAGTCTATTTTTGACATCCCTAGCAATAAGTAACATTGTTGCTATTTAAAACAACTTCAAGTAATAACCAAAGTGTTGATATTTTAAATTGCATATTTATTATTTTATTTTTTAAATTTAACTTTAAAAATTTTCAATATGGAAAATTTTTATTTCAAATATTTGAATTTTTAAAAAAATTTCTTATTTAGAGGATAAAAAGATTTTAAGGTTTTATAATTAAAATAAACTTGATAATAATTGGAATTAGTTAGAAAAAGAAAGAAAATATATGTTCATAATAACTATAGAATTATTGGCATTTATTTTTCATTTTATTTCTAAAATAATCTTGAAAATAATTAAAATTAGATAAAATATATACTCGTAATAAATATAGAACTACTGGTATTTAATTCACAGTTTATTTTATTAAATAGCTGAATGCTACCTAGGGAGTTGTGAACTTAACTAATTAATCCTTTTTTTTTTTTGAATTTCTTATAAGGAATTGTATGACTAAAAATTAGGTGTGTGAGGCTCAAATTTATGACTTCTTAGTATAAGGAAACTCATTTAAACCAATTGGGCCAACCGTTACTACTGTTATATGGAGACTAATATATATATATGATGGAAGCTAAATAATAATAAAAACTCTAAAACCCCCTTCAAATAGTCTTTCTTTATGGTTGCCTATGTGTCCTACGCCTTACGCTTTATCTTAAGGTGTTCTCTCAATAGTCTCACTTTAACATCTTTCTTGGCTCACACTCTCTTCCTTTCTTGCGACTTCCTTTCTGCTCACTCTTTTGTCCTTTTTGCTTAATTGTTTTCTAAAATTTCTAGATTTTTAATTTTTATTTTTTAGGTTTTGTGCTGGTAAGGCCGTAGCTGTGGCTATGGCAACTCAAGAAGAAGAGTTTTCTCATAACCGCCAAACATATGGGCTTCAATCAAGGTACTTCATTTTTGTCTTGCTTTTTCTTTTCTTTCTTTTGTTTCCCACTTTACGTTACTTTGGTTATATTTTTCCAATTTCATATATTTATGATCAACTGCCTTTAGTGTTAACAAGATTGTTTTTTTAATTTAAATTTTAGTCCTTAGATCTTTTAGAAAGATAATGCTCTCAATTAGGTTCCATCTGAACTTTAAAAATTAAAAAGAAAAAGAAAATGATGCTATTGATTTGCTTTGACTCCACGTATGTCTCTCTAATTTCTATACTGAACATTTTCATACGAATAACTTGTCTTTTTGATTTAAATGTTCAAACTCTTAGTTGTAAGGAGTTGGTGTTCTTGGTGAATGTAATGGTAGTTAGTGTTCTTGGTTCTCAAGATTGCAGCTTTCGTAGTGTTGATGGGGTTTCTCAATATGATTTTACAATTGTGTGATTCCCTAATTCAAAAACTTGAAAGGCTTCATTCCAAGCTTAGGCAACAAGGTAATAAGAGGTCCACCACCTTATATTCTTCATGGAAACATAGATTTCCTTTGGTTAAGGTATATCTAAAGAATGTTAAGGTATAACTCAACTTTCCCTTAGTTTTGCTACTTGATTTCCTTGTTCATAACCAATGTTAAAAACTCTGATATCTTGGAAATGATTTTGGTTGGTAAAATATGACTGGATTAATGATGGAGTCCTACATAATGGTAATTAATTCGTGGACTAACAAAACTGAAAGTGAGGGTGGAATTGTTGATAGAAAAAAAATCGATGAATACATGAGAAGCTTTTCAGGGGATGTGATTTCAAAGGAACATTTTAGAAGTAACTATGCAAATGAAGAAGAAGTTTAAAGTGTTGTCTAATGGAATTCCCATTTTGAGGTTCTTTCTTACATCTCTATACACTCAAATCAATGTAAATTCCTTGTCTTTGAAACCATTAAAACATAGTCTATTACTTGGTTTATACAAATTTCAAATACTTGCCAATTAAGAGTAACATAGTTAGTTGTTGTTATACCTAGAGAAGTAGTAGTTGCTAGGGATGGAATAGTTAAAAAGTCAATGTCTGCACATTTAGATGGCCTTCAAAACCAAAAATTCTTATAATGAGGTACACAAACAAGGTTTAGTTTGTTTCTTTTATTAGTAATATTAATACTTTCTTCCTTTTCTTTTCATTTTAATTAAGGGTTTGCTCCAGAATATACTAGTAGAAGAGGGAAGAGGCTATAGCCTAAGAAAAATAAAACTATGTATCCATTGGGAGATAGAGCAATTGGCAAGGAGGGCCTCGTTAAACTGATGTCTAGAAAGCCATCAAGTTTGTTCCATCGAGTCTAAAAAGCAATAAAAAAGGCTTATGAACTAGAAGATTCACTTGACTTATCACTTAGAGCAATATATATTTTAGGGTAGTATATATTTTAGGGCATATATTAATGTATATATAGCTAATTTTAATACTATTTTTTTAATATACATTATTGTATGTGTAGTTATTTCTTATTCAATGATGAGGATTTTATTTTACATTAACATGTTGTCGCTAATTAAAAGATAAATTGTTGCATTTTTTGTTTGATATTATTATCTAAAAAAAATTAATTCATTAGCTTATAAAGATTCAAATTGTTACTATATTAATTTAACATTATTGCTATAATTCGAAATTGAACTGTTGTTTTAGTCAATTCAAGATTGTTACTCTAGTTTGAAATTGAATTGTTACCATAGTCAAAACTTTAAGCAATATTATCCATTTCATTGTTTAACTAAAAATTTTTGTTTCCTTATATTTATTGCAGTGTCACTTCGTTTAACTCTAACAATTCTGTTGTTTTAATGAAATTACAACAATATTTGCATTTCTAACTACGCTTTTACCTGTTGTCTAATATCGTTTTTGTTGTAGTGTTACTATTTTGATCTTCAAACTTGAGTCTTTTTCTATTTTTTCATCATATACTCCATCTAAACTCTAAGACTCCAAAACTCATCTTTTAAATAATTTATCAGTACACTTATCTTTTCAAATCATCAAACATAACAAAATCATTAATAGCATGATGTTTTGTCATCATCTATTAAGTGGACACTCCCTTAGTTTAAGAATACTATTGGTGGATGATTCGAGACATTGATAAGCACTATGAGATAATGAATGCCTAAGGAAGACATATGGTTTAAATTATTGGTCAAGTTTATTGTAGGAATATGGTCAAGGGGGCATCGATATTGAAAATTTTTAATTTGAATAATTAGGAACTGCACCAAAAATTAGTTAATACGTTGAAGAAAGATCGAGAGTAATAGTATGAATTTGATTATTTAAACATATTTAAAAAATGCGACCAAGATATTAAGGGTTGAGAGGCATGGGAAAGTAAGGTAACACAAGGTTCGACTATGTGATAGTGTCATCTTTCTGAGCACCCATCATGTTCAAGTGTGTTTAATGGAGTAGTGAAATGAGAAACGCCATTGGTCACAAAATAGTCTTTAAGAGCTAGATATTTACCTTCATTATCTGAATAAAATTCAACAATTTATCCTGGAAATGGTTTTCTATAAGATTGTTGAAGTGAATAAAGATTTCTTTAACTTCATATTTTTGCTTTAAATAGTAAAGGCAAATATTTTTATTAAAATAATCCATTAAAATTATATAGTGTTTGAAAGTATCATGTAAAATAACCAATGAAGTCCACAAATCAAAACGGATACTTTTAATAAGATAAAAAAGAGGTAAGATATGATGTAGATAATGATAACATGTGGTTTTTATTACATTGACATGCATTGTATGAGAAGTCTTTTGATATGAGGGAGGACATTACTAATTCATAAATGAAAAACCATATGTTTTAAAACAAGAAAAGTTGGGTGACCTAATCAGTGATGCCAACTTGAGGTGCTGGTTTTTCATTTTTTGATAGAATATTTTTGTTTTTGTTTTTGATATACAAAGCACATCATTTAAAGGTAATTATAGCAGTAAAAAGAGAAGTAGAACCAATATGAGTAATGGAAAGACCTATACCATCCCCAGTCATAATGTCTTCTGAACCAATATAAGGTGCATGTAGAAATAGGTTGCTTAGGTATGTTGTGATATAATGAGAAGAACTACTATTAAGCAACTACTTTTGGTTATTGGATTCAACGTTCCTAATAAAGAGGCTACCAAGGTGTTATTAAAGTTATTTATGAATGCATGTATCCTGTGATAAATGATTGAATTCAAACTAGTTGGAATGATGAATGGTTCTTGGTTACGTGTCCTTAAGTTACCACAAAGCTTACGGTGGCTTACGTAGGGACGTCATGGACGAATTTCATAAAATTATGGATAGTGGAAGTTGTTAGGTGTTGAAGAACGATTAGTGGAATTATGTGACTAACTATTATTGTTAAACATTGAAGAGCTAATACTCATATGATTCGAAGAGGTAGAACAATAGTTTTTGGTAGATTGGACAGATGTAGTGGTAACCATAGAGTGGAAAGACAGATAAGAAAGAGAAGAAAGGACAACTTTAATACCATATGAAGAGATTTATTATTGATAGGTGTAGGTACCCACATTGCGTTAATGAGAAACATATATATAGGTCTTGTTTACAATTTTAATAATTTATAATTTAGATTGATGAATATCTATAAGTTAAATTATTTGTTGAATATATCTCATCTCCTAAAATTAATAACATAACTTACAGAATTTTTAAAATTAATCATTAAAATTTTTGACTATTTGTATTAATTGAGATTAAGGATATGCAAAATATCCCTTTTAAACCTTAATATTTTCACTTAAATTCAAGTCAGGTCTTAACGTTTAAAACATTCAAAAATAACTTTAGCATTTTACAAATGTGTTTAAAAAGAACCCTAATATTTATAAAACATTCAAAAACAACCTTGATCATTAACACCATTACTATATCTATTATGTGTGACACATAGCATATTTTTACTAGTTAAGATTGAATGATGGGCCCCAACTAGTCAACATTTCCTTCTTTCCTTCTTTTTCAGTTATTCACTCATTTAAGGCTTTAATTGTTTTCTTCTTTGTTTTTGTTTCACTCAGCTTCAATTTAAACATCAAAGGAATAGTATAAACACCAAAAGTACTTAATGGCCACTTTCCTTATCAACTCTTGAGCACTACCCCTCACATCTTAATAGACTTCCCCATTGCATTCTATAGTAAGTATTATGCTTTATCACAAGTTTTTTTTCCTCCAATCACCCTTCAATCTAGGATTGAAATGCAAAATTTTTGGAGGGTCCTCCCCATTAACGACCTTAAGCCCCGTAGCTCCATCATAAATTGTGACACTATCACTGCATCTTCTCTCACTTTCACCACCATAATTTGTGGGTTTTTCTCTTGATATGCTCGTTTAGGCTCTTTAATCACTGCTATATGCGATTTTAGGGTCAACGCAATTGGAAATCTAGTGATCCATTGGAGATAGTCATAAGCGAGCTTATGAAGAAGTCATTAAATCTAAGACAATCAAATAAAATTTAAAACCTACAATTATCCACTAATAAGATTTAGAGGGATTGTTATTTATGAAAGGCTCAACATTGCATTTGCCTTCATGAAAGCTTGGTATAGTTATCTTTATTCATTTTTTTGATAATGTTGAGTACTTGGCAAAAGGATGAATGGGTTTTAATTGAAACTAAAGCTTTAAATAAGTGAAACACAAACTAAGAAGAACATTGACCAACTGGGCTAAATTTTAACTAATAAAAATATGGAAATAACTATGTGGTACTGGGGTCCTGGCCCCAATAGGCCCAGTCCCACCTAGTCTAGGATTTAATAAATCCTATGTTTATTACTCATTAGGCAGGAATGACGATAAGAGAAGGGGTAAAAAGGGAAACTTAATCAAAATCATCATACCGTCGTTTTTGTTTATTACTATGTTTAATTTTGTGTGTTTATCAATCTCGAATATATGTTACGGTGCGATTTTATTGATTCCTTGTCTCTGTGTATGTGGTGACCCACTCTTCCAATCCCAGTTTAGTGAACCAGGAATTTTCCATTTCTTCATTTCGTTGCCTTCTAGTTATTTTGTCGTTGTGGTGAGACATAGACAAAGAATGAAAAAGGATAAACAGGAAATCCCAAAGACATTGTCGAAGGTTAAGATTTGAAACTTGTACTTACATTATTGCTCTTTTAAAATCTTTTAATCTTATCATTTCATAGTCCTTGTAATAGCTCTGTTTGGTTTTATTTGGAAGGCTAATTTGTTGATTTCCAAGTATTTGTTTCTAAGGCGAACAGAGTATAGAGGTTGAGTTTAAAATAGTAAAAGAGATATAATGATTTGGTTTCACGTTGTTTATAAGATGGATTTAGAGTTTTAATGTATTTAGTTAAATGGTGTATGTTGATTGGTAGGGGATGTGTACATCAGAGTATTACCCATCACTCAGGACGATAAGATTTTACATCATTAACCTTTTATAGGAATTTGATTGGGTAGAAGCACCAGTATTGTCCTTTTGCGGGTTAAATGGTTGCTGACGTCAAATGTGGCACGATGATTTTTCTTCTTTAAGGATATTCGTTTTGGATCGGTTATTTTTCCATGCTAGAGATCAAAGTTATCAATATTTTTGCATCATAAGTAGTAGATATGAGTGTGATAGAAACAAAGAAATGATTTTCCAAGGCCAATAATTATAATCGTTGTGATTAAATTATGGATGTGGATGGTTGTGAGAGAGCTATGTTTCCTAAAGGTATTTGGGCATGATGTTTTTTTTCCAATTTGTAGTTGTAATTTGGGTCATATTTCTTGCCCAATATGTCTTCACCTTGGTTAGGAGTTCGATTTGGGATGGAAGGCAAAAACGGTTCCTAAATCTCTTTATGTTATTATAAGTTAATGAAAACTTGTTTGATTTGAACAAATTTCACAACATTGATGCATATATGTGTTCTTTTTTATTGGATAATATTCTATCAATTATGATCTAATGGTCTAACATAAACTCAAGACTTAAACTCATGCTATTTTGGTATTTGAAATGTAATGCATTAATTTAATGTTATAGCTTAAAGTTAATTGTGTATTGCAATGATAAAGTTTAAAGGCACTTGTTCAATCGGTTGACAGGTATGTTGCACAATGTCAAACCTGCTATAAATGGAGGGGGATAGTCATAGTAAAAGAGTATGATGACATCATAAGTAAACTCTTTGATGTCTCTTTTTTTTATGACAAGCAAGCTAGTGTTACCCGTGATAATCCTATTGACATTGAATTTAACTATACTCGAATCTGGGTTATTGAGTAGCTTGGCATTCCAAAGACACTAGAAGGATTTAAGAGGAGCTTGGTTCTCATATGAGATTTCTCTAAAATGGATGCTTAATATAATACTCCAATAGGTAAAAGGTTGAGAACTCAAAATGAAATCAAAGCATTTTTTGTGTCCAACCCAAAGTACAAAGATGTTCCCCTTTCTGACTTCAGTTTCATTGCTCCAAAGATAATGGAAGAGACCCTATGTGAAGATGTTGTTAAAAAGGTTTCTACTATTGGAAATAGCAATAAAAGAAATAAGGAATGAAAACATTCTACTTGATCTTGTTGAATGGAAGTTTGCTACTCCTTACTCATTGCTCATTGTTTGGTTAATGAAGATATCATAGATGAGGTAGGACTCATGTCCCAAACCACCTTCTTATCAACATTATCTATCCAAAAATAGTTACGAGGATTAGATGTATGGAAACAATTAACATGGTCTAGAAATGAAATCGATAAAGATGATGTGGGAATTTGGCCTCTTTTTTTGTTTGCGTCAACGTATCCCTAACGCTTGCATATGTTTGTCTTAAATTCTTTTGACTAAATTTCATTATGTAGTCAATGAGTTATCTAAGTGATGGTGCTAGATTCCTTCTTATTCACTGAATTATTGTTGAAAACTCGATTGGATGTTGCACATTATGTTATGGTAAATTAGTCCACAAATTTACATGTTGTCAAAAAAGAGAGGCAACTAAATTTTTAATTATCATAGTTTTCATTGTTATGACAGATAATTAAAATATATGGATCAGATGTCTTCCCAAGAGGGTCTGATAGGAATTTCATTTTTTATAAGTAAGGGAATTTTGATGACAGTTTGAATAACAAAGATCCATAGTTGCAATCCAAGAAATGAGCTAGTAGATGCACTGAGGCATTACTTGCGTGACAGCAAGGGGTCCATGCAATGGCGGAAGTGTTACGCTTGTCCATTTGAATAGGAATACAGAACAGCACTCTGAAACACTACATTGACATGCACTGCTTTTGTACCATAGGTAAGTGTTTGTATGTGTATCAAAGAAGTTGAAATGAAAAAGTTTTTAGATTTATGAAAGTTTGGATTTATTTTTACATAGATCTATGAAACTGTGGATGTTTGTGTTATCAGATGAAATTAGGTTTCATTTTGCGGCTAAGGGAAAATACTTATTGTAAGCATTGTTATCACCACGAGTTACCATTTTTCTCTGTACCTGAGAAACTCAAGTCACAATTTGTTCTGACTTATCAAACAGGTGATTTTGGTTGGATTGATAGAATACACAAACATTGGAATTTGTGTTTTGTGTAGTAATTGGTCTATAGGGTACGTTTTTCGTGTAGCACAGTCTGACCTTTTTAAGATTCCTAATCTCAACTTTGTGGAATTTGGAACGTTTGTTTGATAATATGAATGTATGATATTGAACAGTAAATTAATTACACACATAAATAAAAATGTGGAAGGAGGCATAGGAACAAATTTGTAAAAATAAATTGTCGAAGCATTATTGATGCATGAAAATCTCGTATACTAGTAATTATGTCATGTCCAAATCAATGGAAATTTCTTTGTATATTGGTAATTATGTCATGTCCAAATCGGTGGAAATTTCAAGTTTTTGTTGTGGTATGATCCATGTAATCTTTTCTCCTTTTCACTATATGCTTATAAAAGAGCAAGTAATTATTTGTTGCTTAGACTCATCTCCTAAAGTTTATAGTTTTTATTTCGTACTACTTGTAAACAGATTTGGAAATGATGCCAAATGTTGTTGTTATGTTAATATAGTTCTTATTTTTGTTCATTAAACTGTAAATTGGTTTATAACAAGACAGATTAAATTAAAGGTTTGAAGTGGATGACTACCGCAGGTAATAAGTTGGGAAACTGTACATTCCTTATTATGAAGTTGTTCTGATGTTGCACATTATATTTAACTTACTACATATGAGACGAAATTTATGATGTATAGTAATTTAAAATGGAATCATTTTAACATTGTTGCTAGACGAAAATAAGTGATGGAAGAGATGAAGTCCCTTTGGTTTATACCAATGACAATATCCATATGTTATTGCTATGAGTGAGAATATGCACATATATATAACCGTTTTGAATATCACAATGAGTTTGTTGGCTCTTGGGAATTAATGTATTGTGTAGCATGCATCTATTTTGATGGGGTTAATTGGTTGACTAAATTCATAGTAATTAAACCTCCTGCCATTTAAGATATGTTGACACTAGTTGTTGTGGTAATAGAAAGTTTGTGAGTCGTGATAGTTTATTAGGCGTGGCTTATTTTTACAATTGAGCATTGCGTATATCTTTGCTTAGGTACTAGTGGGCTTTAGGGATAACTCTTGAATTGATGAGTTCCGATAACTTGAATATACATGAGCAATGGATTACATAAACTTTGTTGGCGATCTGAAGCTCATTGGAATCACAAGTAATGAAATTAGGTTTTGCTATGCTGATTTTGTAGTGCTAAGGAATGTATGCCATATTTGATACTAGAACTACCGGATGATCTATACTTATAATGTGTTATACAACCTACATAAATGCTTTGGTTATATGAAATTAGTTCTGTGTGCAGTGGTCATTGATGTCTTTACTTCATAAGACTGAGTCTTGAACATTGAGTACAGGTAATGGTTATGAGAGATTCGAAGCATGTATGAAAACAACAACTTATGCCAAAGTTAATGGGGTTATTTTACAAACACTTGTGTTAGGTGAGATTGATTGGATTTTCCTTGACTATCGATATTGTTGTGCTGATAAGATTGAAATTTATTAAATTTTCATATGCTTTTTAATGTTATTTCAATCTTATTTTATTATTTAAATATTTA
>JAOXYD010147495.1:0-10577 GCA_028565735.1 Pinacopodium congolense
TATAAATATGAGTTAATGTAATCTTTAATGTATTAGTTAAATTTAAATTAATGAGAGATTAAAATAAAAATAAAATCATTAAAATTAGATTAATTTGAGATTAAAATAAATTTAATGTTACTAAATTAATTTAGTATTTAATGAAATATTTAATGTCATTAACTTAATTTAATATTGATTAGAGACTAAAAATAATATTGTAAAAAGCCTTCATTGACCCTAATGTTTTCAAGACATGGGTCATGTCCTCCTTGCCACTGTTACATCATCATTTTCTTTTTGTTCCTTCTTTAGATGATTATACATCGATAGAGCTTCATCTTGCCTTCAGATCAAATTCAATTGAAGTTTCTTTCTATCTTACACCTCTAATAATTCATGAATCTTTTACTTCCCCTCACTACACCGTTTCTTTACTGCCATTGAGGCTATAATCAAGCCTCTGTTTTTGTTAAAAATCAAGTTGCAGGAGAGGATCGAAATGGGGGGAGGGCTGGCAGTGACCACAGTGAAGACAAAGGAGAGAAGAGATATCGTCCAAAAGCACAGGTAGGGGGTTTGAAAAGTTAAAAAAAATGCATTTTGGTCCCTTATACTATACCGAAATCTCAATACCAGACGGTACTCGCCAAAACGGCCGGAACAGGCTAGTATTTACATTTGAAACGGTAAAGGTGCTTACCGTTCCGTTGCCAGGCTAGTACGGCGCATTTCGGTTAGTATCGGCTAGAATGAAACCAAATTTTATACCTTGATTGGTAAGCACGATTACTCACTCTTGTTCTACAATCGATTTCAATAGTTGCCCTACTTGTGTTGCCAAGTTGTATAGAGAAGTTTCTATACTCTTGAATCAAGATTTTTTTGTGGATATAAACTTGACTAACAACTCTGTCAACCTCGATTCTTTTCTTGTTGAATAAGCTTTTGTGTAGTTAATCTTTAGATGGAGATCTTTACACATTTGAATTGAGAATTTGATGTGAATATAGCATTCATTAACATCTCTCTCAATCTCGATTCTTGTACTTACTATTAGTAATAGTCCAAGGGAGGTTACTTAAAATAAATCTAATCAGCCCATAACGAGTTGTTGGTATTGCTCCAATGGTTATCGAGAGCCATCCCATTAATCCTCCTCATATCAACCAAAACTTTGATAATCTTGCCACTGATAGTCTTGCCATTGATTAGTTTTCCATTCCATTATAACGATTACCTGCACTTTAAAACTCTCCATATGAGACCAATACAAGAAAATCTATACAAATAAACATAAAAATCAAAATAATATAAAAATAGCTAGTCTAATAAAGAATAGAAAAAAATTTAATAATTATGTAGTCCGTAGCAATGATGCTAAGAACTTGATGTATTGTGTGTCTATCTAAGTTCTAAAAAAAATAATAACTATAAACACACTAAACAATATTATAACTCATGAAAAGGAAAGTGTACCTATTGAATGCAACATAGTTAAGATGCTTTTAGGTGTCGAGCTATAAGGATTGTTGTTACTAGTGAATTTCTATCTAGATTAGCTAGCTTCTCAAAAGGAATAAGTTGATCAATTAGTTTGACAATGAAAAGAAGTAAAAAAAAAAGGTTAAATGCCTAAACAAACTCACAAGAGGTAAAACTCAATGATGAAGTTAGAATTCATGTAATTAATCCCTTTAAGATGTTTTTCTACTCATTGTTTCTCTTGATTTAACTTGAATTTTAGATTTTTTAGACCATAGATTCCCTAATATAAATTACACTCTCTTTCGAGTTATATAATTCTATTTAGTTTATTAAACTAGACAAATGTTCTCTCTATCTTAACTTATTGATTGAATGCATTAATTCGTTCTATAGAATCTACTACTTTGTCTAAGTTCACACCTAACTCAAACATCTTATATAAGCCTATGTTTAGGTCCCTATGCAAGATGTTTCATTTATGAAATGATATAATGAATACAAGAAATTTCTCAATCTCAATTATACACAAATCAAAGCTTTGAAATCAAGGTTTACATTTTCATAACAATTGAATTCAAAGTCATGAATATCCATGAACAAATCTAATTAACATTTGAAACTCAAGATTTAAAACAAGAACAATAAGAGTAATTCATCCTATGGTTCATAAAAATCTAAATCCTATAAAGAATTTAACTCCTACACATTATATCAATCAGATAAATAAATAAAAAGAAGAAAGAAATAGATAAGCTCATGATGAGTTGTATTAAATCTTTGAATTCTTGATGTTTGTTGTATGAAATCTTTCCTTGATCCTTAAGAGTTATGTCTTTATATTCTTCCTCCTCCTTCAAAATTGCATGAAACCCTTTAAGAATGACTTAGGACTTGAAGTTTCCCTTTTGATGGCTGAATGTAAGTAAATCACCCAAATAACCAAATTTTGGTTATTTGGGTAGGTAAAATCTACCTTAATCACAACCATAATCATGGCCATTATTTCTACTGGAGTGAAATCACTGTTAGCGTCACGGGTGTGATGCTACCCATGATGCTTTATCTTTTCTACTCCTTTTGATTTTCTTGTAATATCTCTTCCATCTTTCATCCAGTTTCTTTGAAACTTGGTATCACTTCCTAACACAATGTTTTTGCTTCCTAAGTGGCTTTCATATCTCTTTAAGCTTGAAAGTTTCATCCATCGGCTCTCTAAATTCTTATAAAACGTGATCAAATATTTAAAAAAAAAATAACTAAACAACATCTCTTTCAAAGACTATAACTCAATATGCACATTAATCAAATGAATTTATTCTTAAAACCAATTTATACAAGTACTAAATCATGTTTAAAATATGCATGCTTTAAGAGCTATCAATGGCATACTGAACAGCTTATAAAATAAGAAATGTGTTGTCTCTACATAGGCTAGTGTTTGGGAAGCCGTATCAACTACTTGTGGAGTTAGAAAATAATGCTTATTGGGTGGTGAAGCAAGGCAATATAGACCTTGATATTGTAGTACATGTAGGAAATTGCAATTGAAAGAATTAGAGGAGCTACGTAGTGATGCATTCAAGAATGCCCCCATTTATGAAAAAAAGTCTAAGGTATTTCATGATAAATACATTCCATGAAAAAACTTCAGGATGGGTCAAAAAATTCTCCTCTACCTCTCTAAACTTAAACTTTTTCCCGATAAGCTCTGTTTGCAATGGACATGACTATTTATGGTCACTAAGGTATGCCTTTATGATGTCATTGAGATTAAGAGTGAAATAACAGGAAAAGAGTTTAAAGTCAGTGGATCTCACCTCAAACTTTACTTTAACGGATATCATATGCAAAATTTGGAGGTAATGGAGGTTGAAGCTCTAAATTATATTGTATGATGTGTAAAAAAAGGGACATGTTAAAGATCTTAAACAAGAGCTTATTGAGAGGCAAACCAATCATTCCTTTGGTTTATATGTTTTTCTATTTTCTAAATAGGATTCTAGTTAATTGTCATTTGACTGCTTTCACTTTCTTTAATTTTTTTTTATTTGTAGGTACATAAGTGAGTTGAAATTTTTTCCTTGAAATCCTTATACAATTTACATAATTCAAGAGAGTATTCTTATTCCTCTTGCACCTATTGTGTTTACTTTACTTTTTTAGCATTAGAGATATGTTTAATTTAAGTAAAGGGAGTGAACAAACATGCAATTTTCTTACACTTGATTTATTGTGATTCTAAAGATGATGATTTAAATGCTTCATCTTAGAATGATTTCGATTTTTAGTGAATTGATAATTTTGGTATTTGAATTCAATTTATGTCTTTGATTTAATAAACATTCATTAACTCTTGAATGACTGCTAACCTCAAAAAAATTATTTTTTCCTTTTGAATACTTTTCATGTGTTTAATGATCCATATGTTGGATATTAAGTGACTAAGGATATTTTATATGATTTGTTATGTGAATTTGGAAATAAGATGCTTGAAAAAATGAGTGTTTACTTAAATAAAGAAGCATATTTTTTTCCATTCCCTTAGCTTTAAACTAATATAAAGATCAAAGTTTATGATTAGTTTTAGTAGCCATTTTAAAGGATGATCTAACTAAGTAACCAAAGGTGTTCATAATAAAATGTTCACCTTCAAGTCAAAAATTTAGATAACATCTCAAATAAGGTAAAAGGAATCTCCAAGCTGAGTAATCGATGGTCATTCACAACAAGGTGCTTGCCCTCGTGCTAAAAGACCAGGTGACCTTTAATTAATTGCTCTAAGTTTAATTTGTTTTTTATTTTGGTTATACTTAAACATCCTTGACTAGATTTATACGATAACCTATATGAAATGACTTGGATGTTTAGTATTATACATTAAGGGTTATTTTCTTACTAATTATGTGTTTGGCATATGTCAAAAATATTTTTTTTCATGATAAAATTAATATTTATACGCTAAATTAATTATTTTGAATGGTTTTTGTTTGTACTCAATTAGTTTTTTACTTTTGATTGAGATTTTTTTTAGTAGAGTATTTAAGTTATTGCTTGAGGACAAGCAACAATTCAACTTTGGGAGAGTTTTATATGGGTATATTCTATAAGATTCTAAGATGTGAATTAATATGATTTTATCCCAATTTTGATGCCAAATTTCCTAATCTACGTTTATTATGAGTTTAAATATAGGTTTAGACCCAAAAAGACAAATTCTAGGGTAAAAAAAGGTTAATTAGGGATAAGAATTAGATAAGGAGACAACCCTAGGACTTTAACGACTGTTGATCACTAACACTATTGACATCCATAAAATTGTCATTAATATCTGATATCAAATACCTTAATGGTGTTCAATCAACAACATCATTTATGGCTGATGTTAAGCACCATTAATGTTCCAAAAAATGCATTTTAACATAGAATTCAAGGGTATTCGAGTATTTTTACTCCAAAACAATTTAAACCCTAATTTGGGGTATTTAAGGCTTAACATGATAGCTAAAGACATGATTCCCTTGTCATTTTTAGTGGCCATTTTTATTCTTATTTTAGTTTTTGTCTTAAGGTTTTTTATTTCTTTCATCTTGGTGTTTAGGAATATTCATAGAAGTTATGTTTAAGACAAATTAATACTTTACTTTCATTGGGTTTTACTGTTTCTTTCTTTTTCCTTCTTTAGTTTCTATGTTATTACATTTTGATTGAGTTTCAATACTTGTTTAATCCTTTGAATCTTTTAATTTGATTATTGAATCTTGATTTTACTTATCATTATTTTGTTTATCTATTATGAGTTCTTTGATTCTATTTTCTATTTTCTATTTTTATTAATCTTAGTATGCTAGGTTAATTCTCTTGGGTTAGAAGATACTTAAGGATAAGGGGATTGCAATTATGAAATATAAATTTGGTTTAATAGGTATTGTTTTCTTTGTTAAGACTGAATCTAAACGTTGATTAAATTTCAAGAACTATGGGTTATATTATAAGCTTAAACACCCTATTTATGAGTTTGAGTTTGAATGCTAGATATTGATTTGGGATTCATAATTATCACTAGTTAATAACAAAGGTAACAATAGATTAATTAAATTACTAATTGAAACTTAATCAATTAATCTAGGGTTTTAGTTATTTATATTTCATTATTTGAGCTTATATGATTATCACTTAAGGTAACTATTCTCCTTCCTTAATGCTTGTTCATTTCTATAGGTCAACATCTTAGTTAGAATGAAATTTATATTTTTTTTATGATTAATTGTGTTTCCTAAGTCCTAAAATTTCTTTTGACTTGCTCTTCATCATAGTTATCTATTTCTTGGTATTTTCTGTTCTTATTTTAGTTGCCTTTTTTCATTAGGTATATTTTTAGTTCATTTTAATTTTAATTAAACCAGTGTTTTTTATTCAACATTAGAAGTAGTAAACACTAGATAGTTCCCTATAATATTGACCTTAACGCACTTTACTACATATTTAAGAGATTAAGGCAGGTTATTATTTGGTAACCTATAATAGTAATATTAGATATAAAGACCCTTTATAAACTCAGGTGTTGCAATTCAATTAAAACACTTTAAAGAATCACTTATTGGTAGGCAATCTAAATATCTACATTCTTTATACTTATATTTTTTAGTTATTTTGATTTTAATTTTTTTCGTTTGATTAAAAATTTTCACTTGTTTTTTTGTGTGTTTTTATGTGTTATTTATTAGGTAGTTTGAACAGTTTCAAATGATTCTCTCCACCACAAGCCATTCGAGGGAGTTTTTCTTTCCTTTACCTTTTCTTATTTCTATTATATGACTATTATGGACAATGCTTATCTTAAGTGTTGTGAAAACCCGTATATGGTTTCTCCATCCCACATATGAGGGATATTGTTTAGATGCAGTGTCTGAACAAGAATTTCTATTATTTTTGCCGAATTACTAGAATATTCAAAGTAGCAATAATTTCTTTTAATGGAAAGGTATTTGTGCAACCTTTGGGACTTCAATGATCATATATTCCATGCTTAAGCTGTGTAAATACGTTAGAGTTATAGGCGTTTTTCATAACATCTAGCTACTTCTATTGGAGGAGGGTGAGAGAGCAAACAACCCTACTATTCCTATTCGACCTGCTACACCTTAGGAGGGCATTAGAAGTAGTGAGGCATTATCCTTAGAGGCCATACCTAATTTTAAACCTCTACCATCACTTGCTCCAACTACTTCTATATCTCTTGAGCCATCCTTTATCACTATTATAGAGATTTTATCAAGGATGGAGAGTCATATTAATGGTTACTTCTCTTATATAAGAGGTCGGGTTAACTGCCTTCAAAGCCAGATGAATACCATGGGGGAGTATTTTTGATCTTGTGATTAGGGGCCTAGTAATTAGTATATATGCCTACTCATTTTTTTCATGGATGTTACTTTAGTTCCATTGTTTAGTGTTATTATTATTTCTGTATTTTAATTTTATTTTGGCTCCTTAATGTAATTTTATCATATTCATTATAGTGGAGCATGTTTTTCCTTTATCTTATCTCTAATGCTTTCATTTCTACTTTTATGGTTTTTAGTTTGTTGCAATCAATTTTTAATGAACACTTCAATGGATCAAAACATGATATCCATCATTATTCGGGTGTTTTATTTTCTCCTCTATCACTTATTCTACTTTCTTATCGATTTATGGACACTATCCTTAATGTTAAATTTAAGTATTGGGAGGGTAGAATTTTTATCACACTTGTCTATCTTGTCTATAAGCTTATCATTTTATCATCTTCTTTGCAATAAGATATAATATTTGGATTTTTTTTTTGATTTTTTATGCATATCATTGAATATTTTTCCTTTTAAGTTCAATTATTTTGATGACTTGAGATGTTATATAATTGATTATAACTGTTGATTACCAAAAATTTTTAAATTGCTTCTATTTTAGATAATGGATAATTGATGATTATTATGCTTTTTAATATACAAAAGGTCTTTTCCTAAGCGATTGTAATTTCTTTTAAACATTTGTGTCGTCTTATTTAAGTTAAAACCACAAATATACAAAAAATAATAAAAAATGTGATATAAAGTGAACCAAGTTTCATTCACTTTGTTGGCTTTGAACCTATAAAAAGATTAAAGTTAAAGAGTGATGTTAGTAATCAGTTGATGTGATGATTTAGTTTACTCGAGGACAAGCAAATAATTAAGGATGAGAGAGTTGATAAGAGCAAATATTTTAGTAATTTTTTAATGTTATTTGATGTGAATTTACCCCCATTTTAATTTTAAATTGCTTAATTTCTATTTACTAATGTTTAATTTGCAGGTTAATGCCTAAAAATGAGATTTAATGTAAAAATATATACATTCGGAGCATTTTTCAAGAGTCAATGCCTCTCTTAAACGGCGTCATTGATATCACTACACCAATCATCGTTGATGCCCACAGTAGAGATAAACAAGGGTATACAATGTTGTCATTCTCCAAGCATCCTGCATTGAAGTCCAGTCTATCTCTAAAAGATAAAGGCAGGTCAGAAATGATGTCGTTTATCCCTAATGTTAAGAGTCATTGTAGTTTGCAAACACGTTTTTTCAATTAGCTTATTAATGATTTTAGATGTAATTTGTAACCAACTTGTAAAAGATATATATAAGCATTCTTAGGTCCTAAAGCACAAGATTTTTAATAAAATTTTTGCCACTTTTATTCATATTTCATATTAGATTTTAGTTAGGTTTTAAGTTTTAATCTTTTGTATTGGATTTTCAAGCTTGTTGTTAAGGATTTTAGAGGTTAAGACACGTTATTTCAAAGTTAGAGGCTATCTATAGATGTGATTTAGTTCTTTCTAAACTCTTGAATTCATTTTATCTTACTATTTTATTGAATTAATAAGGAATATATTGTTTAAGTTTCATATCTTTTGTTCTTTAATTAATATATGGTTTTAATCTAATTTTTAACTAAAGTAAGATTATTAGATACTTTAATTAAGTTCTTATACATGTATGTGAGCTATTCTTTGGTTATTTAAGTGCTTAATCCTTTGTTCTCACTTGATCACTTAGAATAAAGACGTTAGATAATTAAGGATTCAAAAAAATTACATTAGTTGTTGGAAAAATTAATAAACAATGTGGTTTAAATGACCAAACTCTAGTTAATTATGAGGATGTTAGTCTTGAAATAGAAAATTTTAGGATTAAACTTCTTGATCATTAAGCATATTACTTATGTCTAATGAGTGACCAAAATTCAAGATAAAACCATTAGAGATAAGACATTATTAGAATTATAACATTATCTTGATTTCGTAAGGATACCCTAGATCAAACATCACAAAATTAAATAACTTAGTTGATTTATTAAACACCAAAACCTTAACTAATTAATTAAATTTGATAATTCTTAATCATATTTTTTATTTATTTTCATATAATGAAGTTGTTTAGGTTAGTTTAGTAATTTTAATTTCATAATTTAATCAGTTAGACTTCACTAGATAATTGTAATTTGAATGACCTAGTACTTATAATATTTTCCATGTAAGATCGACATCCGAACTCATTTGAATCACCATATTATTTGTTGACTGATGCACTTGCAGTTAAATTGGTCTTGAGTTTAATTTTGAATTTTTATGTTAAAATATTGGAATTAATTTAATTTTAAATAACCTAGACCAACAATGAATGGCACATACTGATGCATTATAGCCTTACTTTGCTCACTTTAGCTTTAGTAGGGCTCTCGTATATTATTTCAAGTATATATCATATCTTATAGGTGATTTTACACACAAAACCCTATTGAATCCATTTATATTAGAAGTATAAAACAAAACTTGCACTATTTTACTACTTCAGTCTTTTATCATTATCACTTCACTCACTTGTATCATTAGGTACATTAGTCTCCACTTTATTTATAACTATTATCTTTACTAGGACATAAGAATCATTTTCCAAAATTTCCAAAGCTCAAAACCTTTAGGTGTTCTATACTAGTTTTCTAATACAAAGTGTTTTACCCTAGTTTTCTAATCGATGTAATTGTCATTTTTAAATAAATGAGTTCTACCTATATATTAGTTATATAGGTTAAAAACAAAATCAAATTATATTATGGTAAACTTAAATCAAATTTCATTAAAATTTTATGGACAATGAATAATACCTATTCTGATACCAATTATTAGTCCCTAAATGCGACAAAAAAAGGGGTGAATTATGTGAGTAGTTGTTTGGCCAAGAAACTCTTGACCTACGTACACTTATCAAACTTTAATTGAAAATTCACTATCTTCTTCCTTCAATAGGTGAAAAGGAAACCTCTATATAATATCTTCGTCCTTTAAGGGGTGAAGAAGTACACACCTCCCAAATACATTTGTAAAAGTAACATTTTACAAATCTTATTCAAGGTCAAGAAGAAAACCTTACAATGCTTATCTCAAGCAATTTACCTAATTACTATACTAACACAACTATATATAACTCAAAACCACTCTTTCTTACTCATACTAATGAAATATTTTATGCAATACATACATTCCCTCAAAATGCTCTCTCTAGACTTTTAAGGATCTTTGTAACTCTTTAATATGTTAAAATTTCTTTTTATAACTCAATTATGGTCTATCTATACAAAAAAATATAAATTGAATTGTCATTAGACACACAACTCATTGTTACAATGACTAGTTTTGGGGTAGGATTGGCTAGCCAATCACCTATTATTGACTAACTGGACTTATTTCAATTGGGGTCTCAAGTAGCCAAACCCTTACAGTATGTTTGGTTTAAAGACTGAAATAGATAAGGAATAGAATAGTTATTCTTTAGGAATAGAAAAGATGAGGAATAGAATGGAATTGGTATTGCGTTGTTTGGTTTACTACTAAAGAATTTTTATGTCAGTGTTTGGTTTAAAAATATGAACTTGGAATGACAAAAAAATAACAAACAAAAAAACCAAATTATTATTATTATTATTAATTTTAATAATATTATTAATATTATTAATTTTCTACTTATTATTATCATTATTATTAAATTTTTTAATTATATTAAATTATGCAATTAATAATAATAATATCC
>JAOXYD010147506.1:0-10577 GCA_028565735.1 Pinacopodium congolense
TGACGTTTACAAAATAGTACAAATTGCCCCCTGAACACTATTTACAGGGGGCAATTTACACCATTTTGTAAACGTTATGGGGCAAATTAAACCATTTTTCAAACGTTTGGAGGCAAAATAGTACCCTGTAAAATGTTAGGGATCAAATTAAACCTTTTGTAAAACGTTGAGGTCCAATTCATACCTTTTGCCTTATTTATAATGTACACGTAAAATTCAACATATACAACAATTGCAAATAAAGATAGAAAAAAGAAAGATACCTGAAGAACATGGAACTTCATTTAATAGTATATCCACTCATACCTAAATTTTCATTTGGTACAAAATCCTCATCATAATTTATAGTTTCATTATTACCATCACCATCACCATCATTCAAACTCAATTCACTAAAAGATATATCAATAATCTCCCAATTAAGGTTATCCTCCAAATCAACTTTATTCAACAAATTTGATTCCTTAGAAACCCAATCCACTAAAACATTGATATGATCAAGGCAAATATGATCAATAGGACTATTTGTTCTATTAAGAGTCCTGACAAATTAATTAAAATCAATAAGAAAATTTGATAAATTATATTAAACATATTAATGATGAAAACATACCTTTCTCTTAACTTCAAGTTGTAGTGAACAAATATCAAATCATTCAATTTTTAGTATTCCAACCTATTCTTTCTCTTAGAGTAAATGAATTCAAATGTTCTCCAATTTCTTTCACGATCAGTAGCACTCACATATTGGTTAAGAATTCGAATTACAAACTTTTGTAACTCTGAAACATGATTTCCAAATTGACCCCACCAACTAACTACAAAATAATAAAAATAAATTTATAAATAAAAAGAAGTCATAATTAAATTTAAACAAATAATAAAAATTAAGAAATTATACTTGGATGAAGATGATCTCTTTTTCTTATTACAATGGACATCCTACAAGTACTAATACAATCCTTGTAAACCTCTATCTATAAGTTAAGCATGTCCTATATTGTCTCACTTCTAACCATGTTAATGATAGTCATCAATATGTCCTTCTGAACTTCAAGCTTTTTTGAGAAATTAGGCTTAAAATAGACTATAAGATTCAGAAAAGCTCCAGCAGCAAACAATGGGGAGTAGAGTTATGTTTCCTATCTCTTATTTATAGCTGTAAGATATGAATTATATAAATAAGGCTTATACTTCAAATTAGCCTTAATTGTTTATTTTGCCTTTTCTATAGCATTAAAAAAATATCCTATTGATGCCTTTTCATCATCATTTGTAAGACGGAGTACTCTCACCAAAGGCTCACAAACCTAAATAACAAACTGACATTGATTCCAAAATTCACAATCTTCAAGTATAATTATGAAAACTTCTAATTCAACATCAGATCTAGCATGTCGTGGTGTAACCCACTTATCACTTGTAAATATTTTTCTCAACTTATTCTTCAATTTAAGAAAGCACTGAAATGATAAGAAGTTAGTTGCAAATCTAGTGATGGCAAGACGACATAAATTCTTAATATTTATAAACTCCCTTCTTATCAAATTTAGAATCCATGCATGATTGTAAATGAACTTAGTCACTTTTTTTGCTTTCTATACAATCTCATCAATAATAGGAAAGTATCTGGCATTTCCTATATTCTCCAACATCAAATCAATGCAATGTGCAGCATAAAGATTCCAAAAAAAAGAATTATACCTATTTTGCAATCTTTTCCCAGCTGCTTTATAGGTACTGTTGTAATCCGTGATAAACTGTACAATATTTTAAGGTCCAATTTCATTCACAACCTCATCAAAAATCCCTAACAAGGTATTAGTATCCCGAACAAAGTTAGATACATCAATTGATTTTAAGAATATTATCCCTTTAGTAGAATGTACTAAAAAGTTTATAATAGGTTCCTGTCTTGTATTTGGCTAACCATTTGCCATAATTGCACACCCAAAACTTGGCCAATCCATTATTCTTTCACTCAAATAACTTTTAATCTCAATAACTATATATTTCAAAAGATCACCTCTCACGTTATTCACAGTAGGAACCTTATAACATGCATCATAAGATCTAATATCATCTGCTATATGTTGAAAATAATAAGACCTTGCTACATTAAATGATAGACGAGCATCATACCACCACCTCGCTACTGTCGTATCTACATTATGAGTTGATTCTTTAGATTGTAGTGCAATGTAGATTGAAGGTTTGGCTCCAGGAACTGTTCTTGGAGTAAAAAAATTAGACCCTTACCTCATTCTCTTCCTCATATTAGATAAGCTTTTAATAATTAGTTCTTGTTAAGTAAGAGCATCAACTTTAGCATCATCAATATCATCTTGTCCACCATAAGAAAAACTTCCACTTCCAATCTCATGATTAAATTTTTGTCTTCTGTTTCTTTCAGCCTGATACTCTTTAAGCATTGTCTTCGTTTGTCATTTTATATAATGGCTAACTTGTTTACAAGGTTCTACATCACCTTTAATCATAGCTAGTAGTCCTTTTAACCTTGTGATTCCCCCACCTCTTATATGTTTGTTACATTACAAACATATAGTATGGTTTTTCGTACTAAGAACTGCCTTTGCATGAGCTTAAGTTGGATTATCAAATTGACCCTAACTAGTTGAATTTTCATGTGTACTTGAACTTCCCTCCATTTACCTGTAAGTATAGATGAAATTATGACTTAGGATAATAATAGATGCAATTATAAGAACTTTGTTTAACAATTCTTTTTTTTTTACATTTTTTATTCTATTAATTACCTATTTTTGTCTAAGAAGTCAATTTCTAAAGAGTTTATGGAATATCTTGCATTTAGTAAGGTTTCACGCTTTAATGGAAAATATATATTAGGCATACTGCATTATAGTTAAGTTCAGTATATAAACTGCATTATAGTTAAGTTTAATATGTGAGTCATTCACGTTTTAAATTATTCAATAGTTACCAAGAAGGAGTTTATTCCATGAAAAATATTAATTTATCACAAGCCCGCATTAGAAATATTCTAGCAGTTAATTTATTCATTGGTAGTTGATGATTAAGTGGATTGACTGGCCATAGGTTGACATGATGATATCCACATACTACGTATTGCATGGCTCGACTAATTTTGACGTACAAAACACATCATAAATCAATTGAATTGATACATGAGAGCTTATGGTAGTGCTTTTTGGTTGAAGCTAGGCTTTTGGTTTTGGAGTTGTCAGGTTGTTTTAACTTTGTAGTTGGTCAGCCTGTTGGACCTAGTCCTTGTGTTCCATGTATTGGTTAGATTTCGTTCTTTGTTTTGGCTTCTTCGTTAATTTCATTTCCATTTTTGGAAAAAAAAAATATTACAAGCAAAGAAGAATTATGAGAAAAGGAGGAATATAGCAGACAACTGAAGGAGGTCATTACTTGAAGACTAGTTATGAAGATAAATATTCTATCTAATAAATATAGTAAAGATGATTGAAGAAGAAAATTGTTTCAAGAATTGAAGGTTGATGAGAAATTGCATCATACAACTGAAGATTGGTGAGAAAGTATATTAATAAGATAATGAGAAAGTGTATCATACAACTAAAGGTTGGTGAGAAAGTGCATCAATAAAATAATGACAAAGTGTATCATATAGTTTTAAAAAAAGTGTTTCACAAATCTAAAAATGTAGAGAACAGTATCCCATGAACTTCGAGTTTTTTTTTTTTCCAATTTTGAATTAAGAGAGAGTGTTGAGAATAATTCAAAATTGTAGTTATCTTTGACTAAATTTTTAGTTAGATAGTAATTAATAATTTTTTAATTTTCTAAATATTCTATTTGAATTGAGATTGAGTAGTATCATATTTTTTGATTTGGTTTATTTAGATTTATTAGTATTTCAAAATCTATTTAAAGACATGTCAATTCACTTTATTAATAAAAAAATTATTTTTTTTCCTGTAGTCTCTTCAAGTTTTTGCCTTTTTCTTCTTTTATTATCCTACTAAATATGTTAGTCCTATACTACCTTAATTTTTATGAACTCTACACCTCCTCAAATTCCCAACAGTTAGAGCTTCCTTTTTCCTGACGGTGACACAAATAGACATCGAGACTATCTCTACTTCTTATTGTCCTTTTCTATTCATTAAGTCCTAGACTACCCTCATGTAAGCAAGAGCATCTACAGACTCCACATAATCTGTGATCTCCGGGGAAGAACATTTAATCAAATACAAGTTATGGTGAAGCTTCGAGGTTGAGATTTCGCTAAGGTCAAGACCAAATGCTACAGACATTCCTTCTACAACTATGCTCACTTTAGTGCATTGACTCTTGTGGCAATAGCAAGTTAGCAACACTTCTTATTAGAGGTATTTTTTATAAATAGGGGCAGTTTAATCAGGGCTATCTACTATTTTTGTTATAATAATAATTTGCTTAAATAATTGGTTTTCTTAGTCAATCTCTTGTTCATTTGACTTTTTATCAATGCTAAATCAAGCTTTAATTACTTCACGTAGCTCAAGATGAGTGAATCTTACAGATCTCTTACACTAATGTTTTCAATATGGAAGAAGAAATATTTTAAATTAAATTTGACTAAAAGATATATTTATTTAAAAGATTAACTTTGACTATCCTAAGACATGCATGATTTCAATAAAATTCAAATAAATGTAACCAAGTGTAATATACAAAACATTTCTACGGGTTGTCTTAGAGCGCCTTTACTACTAAATTTAGATGCATTGGTTATTCAATCACATGTTAAAATTGCATGATTAAGTTTTTTTTTTTTTGGCCAATGCTAGTAAAAATGAATGAAAGGTACAAAATGAAATATTCACTACAACTCTTTAAGTTAAGAACTAATTCTAGTTTTATTTGATTCCTTAATGTTATTTTACTTAGTTTGATTATACATTTTTTCATATTCTTCTTGTATGTTTAAGATCTTATAGAACATTTCACCAAAATAAGAAGATCTCAACGTAACATTTAAGGTACAATTTACCCTTTAATGTTTCAGAAAAGATTTAGCTTACCCTTTAAAATTTTCAAAAGTATCATATTACTCATTATCGCTTGTAAAATAATGCACTTTACTACCTAATATTTGAAAAATGTGTAATCTATACTCTAACGTTCGCAAAATTGTACAAAATTACTTTTAATGCTAATTTATATTAATTTCTTTTTTAATAGTTAACTAACGATTAATTAATAAAATATTAACGAAATTAACAATTAACTAACAAAATCTCAATGAAATCAGTATTAAAAGAGTAATTTATACTATTTTATAAATATTAAGGGACAAATTATGCTATTTTATAAATGATAATGGATAAAATGGTATCTTCAAAAAGGTTAAGGGACAATTTAATTTTTCCCGAAAACGTTAAGGGGTAAAGTATGACTTTTTGTCAAAAATAATTATGAAACATTTAAAAAATGCCCTCTTTATTCTTGAAAGTTCTCATAAAAAGTTATACTATTATTTGCGTATATTTTCAAACTTTTAGGTTTTTTATTCTTTTCATTTTTAAAAAATTCTTACATTAATACCATGTAAAGTTATTGACAATTGTGTTCGTTCAACTCCTTAGGGTAGTATTTGAAGTTTTTATCTTTTGAAGCTATTTGCAAGACAGGAGTATTTATAGACAACAATTTAGATGTCCCTTTCCTTCTACTGGACTTCTTGTTTGAACTAGCTTTAAGTTTAAAACTCTTAATGGTTTGTATCTATATAGACAGAACTTCTTTGTTCATTACTCTTGTCAATATTATTAATTTCTCTTTTACCAAAAATTGATCATCTATTTTGAAAAATATTTAATTAGTAAAGGAACAAAAAGAAGCGAGGGGATATTTCATTATGCTTCTATTTATCCATAGACTGTTGTTATTAATAAGTTCTCACTGTAAAGAAATAAATTCTTTATTAAGTAAAAGAATACAAATGTATATATATATATAGACCTTTTGAGATTTTTTCAATTAAATGAAAATTTTTAAAAAATTTTCAATTAAATAACCAATTTTTGAAAAGTTGATCAATTAAGATAAAAATATAAACTCATACTGATGTGGTTAATTATGCACCTTCAACTTTTAAAAATTTTTAATTCAGTAAGCAATATTTAAAATTTTTTTTAATTTAGCGTCTAGTTTTTAAAAAGTTTCAATTTAGTAACATTTCTAAAATTCATTAAAATATGGTCAAAATGAGTTTTTTTCCCTTATAATAATAATAAGTGATTAATACACTAATATTTTATTATGAAGTATTGTATAACGACTTTTAAATTTAGTTAATAAATATTTAATTATATATTATATTCTTTTTAAAAGAATATTCAAGTTTTAGACTTGATAAGTTTTTGATACAAAGGAAACAATTTATAAATAAATCTTTTAAATTAAATATATAGTAGCTAGAAAATACCTTTTTATAAATAAATTTATATTTAAATATATTTTATTGATTTATAATAAAGAATAGATATAAAAACCAACAAAAATGTATTCCCTTAAAAGATGGAAAATTATTTTTATCTTTATTTTTAATTGTAAGTAATTTTACAATTATATTAAATCATTATATGTTTAATTATGTTTTTAATAGAATAATTTTCCAATTGGAATTAGTGATAATGCTACTAACAGTATATAATGTAATATGCCTTTCCAAAAAGAAAGGGTTGATGCAATCCTAACTAATGGGAGGAAGCAAAATGGATCATCGTTTAACCAAAATCACTTCATTTAAACATTATGCACAATCATGAAACAATAATGTGAGCTTTTATGGCTTAGTTGAGAGGTCATTCAATATTTTTATACAAAGATGCATAATCGTGAACATCCTTGGTTACTTAATTGAATCACCTTATATCAACTGGTTACTAACACCACTCTTTAACTTCAACCAATTGATTCAAAGCCACGAAGTGAATGAAAAACTTGCTCACTTTTAATTTAATTAAGCACCTTTTCTTTCATTTTTTTCTTTCATTAGTTTCGAAATCGATTTCAATTTAAATAAGATATGAAAATGTCTAAAAAAAATTCCAAATCACTTTGAAAACATACATTTTTTACCTTGAAATTCATCATAATCATTAGATATTTGTTATCTAAAATATGAAGAAATCAAAATTCAATGTTAATAAACATGATTAATTAAGAATATACCATCTTAATTCATAAAAAATAGTCGAAATAAAAAGGAAAAATGCCAATGATATGACTCAGGATAGAAATTTTTTTTCATAGATTATAGATTATCTTAAAAAGGATGATAAAATGATAAATTTGTGGATAATTAAATATAACTATGAAATAAGCATTCCCTCCCCTACACTTAAAGTAAACATTGTCTTTAATGTTTATAAAATCAACTATAAAATGCAAAATGAGAGATAAAGGGAAGGAAAGCACTAGGAATAAAATGGTAGGATCTGTTAATGATCAGTTGAAGTGCACATTTAAATTTGATCTTTTCTTGCAACTGAATGTGATAAAAAGGAAAATGAAAGCATTAAAGACAATAATAAAACAAATTGTGCTCCACATATAAAAAGACAAGTCATCCAAGTACATAAATTAAGTCAAAATACATTAAAATAACCCATAATCCATGAAAAGTTACCAAACTACAACTAAAGAAATGAAAATACAATGGAAGATAAACACTAAAACAAACAACAAAAACACATGGTCCAAGAACAAAATGTGTAAGCAAACTCAGTTAGAAATCAGGACTCAAGTCATTTGCCTACTAATGTGCCTCAATCCTTTCAACTGTTTGCACTATATGCACTAATTGATTCTCAAGTATTAGAAGAATGGATATCATATCAGAGGAAGACTCAAAAGGAGGTACAGGAGGGACATAGGCTCAAGTATGATCATTTGGTGGTGGCCTGTGCATGCTCGGAGTGACTTCAAAGGAAGTCTCTCCTATACCTTCCTCGAGAGCAAGAATAGGAACAGGCGATGGAATATCATCATCATTAATACGCTCACCTACCCGTAATTTTCTAAAAGTGATGTTCCTCCACTCCCCACCAACTCGATAATATGACCAAAGCCTAAGAAGTGAATAAGAAATGGAGTTAGTAAGATAAATAGTTATCTCACCAGCAAAAGAAAATCCTGATTCCTCAAAGATCTTCGTGAGTAAACATGGAAGGTAGAAGTTCTTTGTCTGGCGAGTAAATCTAACTACATTCCTTATGCTCTATAAAATAAAATCGGCCAAAGGCAATCCTTCTGTAGCTCCTAATCCATGCAATAACTTATACAAAAGATAGGTATCCTCGAATACAATCTCATTGAGACCACTGGCCCTAAGAAGCACGTTCGCACTAAAGATGGCCATAATTATGTGATTTTTAATAAATAACTGATTAGTAAGTTGCCCTCTCTTTTCCTCTCTTTTCAGGTGGACTAACAAATCCTAAACGAGCTCTAACTGCATCAATAAAGAAAAAGGGATTGAAAGGAACCAAATTACCTTGCACTCGATCCACCCTATGAATATAAATCTTACCTACATCTGACACCCCTGAAAATGAAACAAGGAAAGAACAAATGATGATAAATAGGATACCTCGAGACGAAGATCGAATATCATGAAGATCAAAGGTATTTTTTCCCTCTATATTGACGAAGAACTCCTTCACCAATAATGGATAATATAGGCCTACCAAAACGAGTACTGAGAGCCACTTAAGGACGTAAAAAAGAGGTGAAATTTGGAATTCAACCTCCACATGAGCCTCAATATACCTCTCAATAATGAATTCATTATTATGTCGGGTCTCAAACCAATCACAATTCTCTTGACTGGAAAAGTGAGAATGATTGAATTCTAACCTTAATTTAAAGCTAGATGCTTGGGTGGAATGCCTAGATTCCATATGAGTTAAAATAGTTCAATATTCATAGCAAAAACAAGTTAAAAATATCATAACTATCTAATTCTGCGAAAAAATACCTAAATTTTAATAATGAAATTAGGCCACAAACTTTATACAATTGGAAAGCTTATGCAATTTCTAATACAATAGTATAAAATTCTAAGTAATTGGAGTACTAAAACTCAAGAAAATTGAAAAATACATTCGATGGTGAATAAGGATCTGAATAAATATAGAGGATTTCTAAGAGATTTTAGTGCTTTTTAGAGTAATTTGATGGTAAAATCGTGTTATTAATAGAAAATGCAACAAATAGACACTGAGAACATAATATTTCGACGCAAAATGAGCAAGTTATAAAGATTTTTAGGAAAAAAGAGGCAAACTTGCGAAGGAGAAGAGTTTGGAGAAGAAGATGAAGAATTTATGTGTGAAATAGGGAGCTAAACGGTGAAATCTGGGAAGTTAAACTATGCAATTTAAGTGGTCGTTTTTAAGTCCCTAGACAAGAGTAAAATCGCGGTTCAGAGAGTTAAACACTGTCATTTAAGTACCCATGCTTTACTCTCCAAAATGCAAATTTTAGATTGAAAAACACACCAAACTTCATGAATTTATTCCTAATTCAAGTCGTAATCATTCCAGATGGATTACACACAAAAATTGAATATGGATCAAGGCTAAAAATACTAAAATCACACTGAAATTAAATTAAAGAGGTTAAAATACACTTAAAATAAAGACTTAACTTTACAAGAATAGACTTTAATTCTTCAATTTGTAAAAGAACGACTAAAATACTAAATTAAACCTAAAACCACACACAAAATTGAAAAATAAACACACTCAAACACTAAGGAAAATACAGAAAAGAAAATCAAAATAAAAATGTACATAATTAAAATACTTAACACTTTACTAAAACAAAAGAACTTAAACAACTAAAAAAAAAACTAAGACTTGACAAAAGACTTTAGAAACACATTAAATAAAATTAAACAAACACTAGGCTTGAATTAAAGATTCCTAAAAGAGGCTTTATAAGATCAAAACAAAATAAAACCAAAAGAAATACAATAGAAGGCTAAAAGTAACTTAGAAACACACTTAAAGAGCATACTAGATTAGACTTAAACCTAAGGCACACCAAATTAAAACAAAAGAACTTAATCCATGGTTGGGTTGCTTCCCATTAATTCATCATTGGTTGCCCATTCATAGCCTACTTTAGTAGGTTTATACGATTGGTGATCTTGCCAATAATCGTATTACCCCCACCTTTTTTAATGACTGGAAGTAGGCACCAAAAGGTGTTTAACAGACAAATTTAAACACAAAACACAAGAACAAAGAAAACAAACAAAAAGAACAAAGAAACACAATATAAATAATATTTACATCTTAAAGTAATTGACACCGATATACTCCTATTATCACAACTGAGTTTCCTCAATAACGTCATCAAAAACTTGTTGAGTGTTGGTTTAATACTTAATTATCTTATATAATTCAATCACTTTATATTCAACTTAAATTTAATTCAAAATTAACAATACGACAGTGTACCGGTGAACAAGTAATATAATAGACCATTTTTATTACTCTAAGCGTTGAACCTACAAGAAAATTGTGTGACTACTAAGGTAATCAGATTACAGT
>JAOXYD010147547.1:0-10577 GCA_028565735.1 Pinacopodium congolense
ATTCTTATAATATTGAAATTATTGTAAAAAATATATTAAAAAATTTAATAAAAGTAGTTTTGTAAGACAAGAATGTACTTCTTAAGTTTGTGAAATTCATTTGTAAATCTTAACTATTTTGGTGGAATTTTTGATTAGTTATGTTGAATTCCACGGAATTCAAATCCTATAATTGAAGTGAATAATTTTTTATATTCTAAACACAAAAATTTAGAATTGTAAATGAATTTTACAAAACAATTTTTTGTGTTCCAAATACAAAAATTTGATATTGCAAATAAATTCTACAAAATTTTGTGGAATTCATTTGTTCTAAACAGGCTCTTTGTCTTAACACTTCCAATCCTAATTGATGTCCTAATAAATTTGTTATTGGTTCTACCAACAATGGCCATAAGGAATTCGAGCAACTCTGTTACGAATATTGGTGTTGGAATTGGAAAACAATGAAGAAAGGAGGGAGAAAGTAGAAAAAATAGTAAAGAGAGAATAAGTTTGTATATTCCTTTAAGTGTCTATTATAATAATATGTATGAGTCTGGAATTTTGATAGCCAACCATACTCAACCACATGTATTGCAGATTAGTTGACTTAATTGAAATAATAGTTATAAAGATAACGTTTTTTATTTATTCTTATAATCCAATTATGACAACATTTGGGTTTGGCCTATGTGGTAACATTTGACTTAAGGCAATATAATAGTATCATAGATAAACATAAACATTAGAGTAACATCTAGGTTTTGAGAGTCTTCCACTTTCTGGTTCCTCATTTATTAATTTCACTGAAACAGAATGCCCCTTCTTGAAAACCTTATCCATAAGGTTTGAATCTGGGAATCGTTGTTGTAATTCGAAGAAAGAGTCCCATGTAGGATCATTAACAATCTCATCTATCCACTTCACTGGAACCTGAGTCATTAATCTATTGTATTACTTGACAACCCTTCTATCCAAAATGGTCTCGAGGGCCTTATCAATGTTCTGAAAGATAGTCAGTAGTTTGGTTAGCGCTATGTTCTAAAAAAAGTTACACCTTTTCAGCTGCAACATGTGAAATGTTGGGTGTATTAGGGATTCTAAAGGAAATTTAAAGTTATAGGCGACTGCTCCCACTTTCCCCATGATCTGATAAGGTCTATAGTACCTCGATGCCAGTTTCTAGTCACTCCTCCTCTATATAGAGTATTGATAGTAAGGTGGTAGTTTACGAAATGCCCAAGCTATTACCTGGAACTCTTTATCCAATCTCTTTCTGTCTGCTTATTGTCTCATTTTATTTTGGATTCGTTACAGATGGAACCTCACTCTCGCAATGGTTGCCTTCCGATCCTTCATGATCTAGTCAATCATTATATTTTTGGAATCGCCAATAAAGTAAGGTATGTAAATGGGTGGAAGGTAACCGTAGAGGACTTCAAACAGGGAGGTGTTGATAGCTGCATGGTAGGTGGTATTGTACCCCCATTCTGTTCGTGATAGCCTCTCAACCTACCTATTAGGAGTTTCACCACAGAAATAGTAAAGGTATATTTCTAGAACTTCGTTCACTACTTTGGTTTAATCATCATATTGCGAATAATTGGCTATAAAGTAGTTTAGGCTCTCTCCTTGTAATTTAAAAGTCTCCTTCTATAATGCACGTAGGAATAAGAAGTCCCTGTTGCTCATAATATTCATTGGCATCCCATGTAATTTGAACACATGGTCCAAGAAGATTTGAGCAAGTTTTGTTGCAGTTGTAGGGTGTCTAATGGCTACAAAATGGCATATTTTCTAAACCTATCTACTACCGTAAAAAATACCAACTTCCTTTTTGTATTAGGTAAACCTTCTATGAATTCCATACTGATTTCTTCCCAACACTATTTTGATATAGATAATGGTTGTAGTTTTCTAGGATAGGTTACATTTTCATACTTATTCCTTTGATAGACCATATATGACTTCACGTAATTCGTGACATCCTTCTCTATACCCTTCCAGTAGAAGACATATTGAATTTTCTTAATTGATGACTGTGACCCCTGGATGTCCTCCGTGGGGTTCATCATGGCTCAATAAGATCAATTTCTTTCGTAGCTCCTTATCACATCTAATAGCCAACTTTCCCTTCTATCATAACAACCCCTCTCTTCATTCATAGTTATTTAAATTCAGCTCACCTGCCTTCAGCCGCTTGATTATGTTATACATTATTAATTCTATTTCCTAGTTATTCTTAATCTCCTCCATTAATTTTATCCAGACTTATGATATAGTTAGGGTCATTATTTCTATGCTTGTTATACTGGACAAGGCATCAGTAGCCTTGTTCTCCTTTTCACTTATGTAAATTACTTCGAAGTCATACCCAAATAGCTTAGGTAGCCATGTTTGTTGGAAAGGTGTTGAAATCCTTTACTCCAATAGGTACTTAAGACCCTAGTGGTCAGTGTGTACCTTAATTTTCCTTTTATTCAAGTAATGATGCCACTGCATAATGTGTTGGTTATCGCTAGGAATTTCTTTTCATACGTAGAAAGTCCCAAATGTTTGTTAAGTGATGTCTTACTTAGATAAGCCATCGGTGTCCCGCTTGCTATAGTATTACCCTATTCTTGTTCCACAGGCATCTACTTCCACTATAAAGGGTTAAGAAAAATTAGGGAGGGCTAGTACAGGTGTTATAATTAGGGCTTCTTTTAGCTTCTTAAAAGCTTGCTACTGTGTGTCCTCCTAGTTCTAAACATGTGCAATCTGTTTCTTCAATAAATTAGTTAAAGGTTTAGCTAGTTGAGCATACCATTTTATGAATCTCCTGTAGTACCCTGTTAGTCCAAGGAATCCTCTTAGCTCCCTTAAAGATTTGGGAACTGGCCATTCCCTCACAACCTGCACCTTTTTTTCTTTAGTCGCCACCTCCTTCTCACATATTGTCAATCTGCTTAGCTACAAAAACACATATACTGCCCTTGATGAATAGGTGATTGATTATGAGAAGTTCCATAACTTGCCTAAGATGGTCAACATACAAGTTTAGTGATTGGCTATAGATAAAGATATCATTAAAGAAAACTAAAATGAACTTGCGTAAAAGGGTCATAATATGTCATTCATTAAGCTTTGAAATGTTGATGAGGCATCTGTCAATCTGAAGGATATTAGTAGAAATTCATAGTGACCCTCGTGAGTTCTAAAGCATGTTTTAGCTATGTTGTCTTCGTACATTTTGATCTAATGATACTCAAACTTTAAGTCCAATTTTGAGTACCAACTAGACCCGTGTAGCTTATCTCGTAGCTCTTTAATTAAGGGAATTGGAAACTTGTCTTTAATAGTATGTTTATTAAGTTCTCTGTAATCAACACATATATGCCAAGAGTTATCCTTCTTCTTTATGAACATAACGGTGAGGCATATGGGTTGAGACTATATCTTATAAACCCCTATTGTAACAACTATTTCACGACCTTTTTAATTGCATCTTTCTACTCCCTCGAATATTTATAACGTCTGAGGTTGATAGCGTCCACTCCTTCTTTCAATCTAATCTTGTGGTCATATAGGCAGCGTGGAGGCGATGTTCTGGGTTCTTGGAATAAAACACTAAATTCAGCTAGTAATCCATTCAATTCCTCTAGGTTTTGATCTTGATCTTCCAAGCTTAGCTGTTGCAATTGCTGCTCTGATGGTGAGGTAAGCTGCATCATGTATAAACCTCCCACTTTAGACACTTTGAATATCTTATTTAAGCCTTTACTGGAAAACATCCTTGCTTCTTACTAAGATTCCCTGATATTATCCCCAGTTGATTCCTTTATTTGAATTTCATCACTTTAGTTTTCAAATTGTATTGAACACCATTTAAGGTTACTAACCACTACACCTCTAAGACTAAATCATAGTTTCCTAATGAGAATACTAATGCATTTGTTATGAATGTTACCCCTTGTATCTCCAATACAAAGCCAATATACTTCTAATGACAATTCAATCTAAGCTCCCCTCCAACTATAATCTATATCCCTGGAATAGTTTCTAGTTTACCCATACTCCTTTGAGTCACTGCTTCATATAGAAAATTATGTATACTCCCACTGTCTATTAGTATCCGAATAGGTTTATTCTCCTTCTTCATTTGCTATTATCATAGCCTAAAAAGAAATGTTGGGTAGTTCATATTCCTCTTCTATAGTCCTTATCTAATCTAATTATTCTACCGCCTGATTATACACTTCTACCATGTAAAGCTAAAATTGCCTCTTTTTACATTTATGTCTAGTAGTATAACTTTTGTCACACCAAAATCATAGACTCTTTAATCTTTTCTTATCAAAATCTCTGCTACTGATTGGCTTAGGCACCATAGTTAGTTTTCTCTGTTTGGTTCGATTGCTCCCTACTGGCCTTTCAGGTGTAGGTAATAACTCCTTCTCTACCTAAGTTCTCAATTCCCTTAATGACTATATCAGCTTACCTCCATATCCTTGGGTTCCACTGCCAGTGCTCTTACTTGGACCTCTTAAGGTTATAGCAGTAGAGTGGACAACTATTACTACCTCATGCTCTCCTACTAATGAGTAGGCCTGTTGCAGAGTGCAAGGCTCCAATAATTTGACTGTGACTTCTAACTCTAGCTTCAAGCCTTTCAAGAAGAATCCTATCGAGTAATGCTTTGACAAAGTAAGTTTGTTAGAATATTTGTCAAATTTTGCATAATATTCATGCACAAAATTCTCTTTTTTGATCTCTATAAAATCACCCACAAGATCATCAAAAATTTCTTTAGCAAATCTTTATTTGATTGTACTGACTAACTCTTCCTATCCTATAAGTTCCCTAGTTGCTCTGTTTTTTCATTTTCAGCTAATACCATTCATGAGTATCACCCTCCAGATGGATTGTTGCTAATGCATACCTTATTATTAGGGGTTTTTTCTAATGCAAAAAACTATTTGCATTTATACACCCAGTTTTTTTACCCCAAACCCCTCAATCACTGGAAAATCTATTTTGCTGAATTGAGTAGGAGTAGTATATGGCTCACCTTCTCTAGCAGTCTTAACAGAATGCAACACCTACCCATTCCCTAGTGTAACAGATTCTGCATTGCCCACCAGTTTTTGGAACATGGTACGTATCTCTCCTAGTTCCTTCTCTTGCTTCTCTGTTTAGTTCTGATTTTATAGTAACAACTTCTTATTCCTCATCTGACTTTCTATTACTAACTTCAATCATTTTTTAATCCATTAAAGTTCTGCTGCTCTTGTTCCTTCAACCATGTTTTAGTCTTTAAGGCTTGTCCTCTCTGATAGTAAGCTGTTACGAATATTGGTGTTAGAATTAGAATACAATAAAGAAGAGAGGGAGAAAGCAGAAGAAAGAGTAAAGAGAGAAGAAGTTTCAACATAATTGATTTTCTTATATTCCTTTAGGTGTCTAGTATAACGATATTTATGAGTTTGGTATTTTGATAGCCAACCATACTCAAGCATGTATATTATGGACTAGCTGACTTAATTGAAATAATAGCTATAATGACAATGTTTCTTATTTATTCTTATAACCCAATTACAATAGTGTTTGGGCCTGGTTGCCATTATACTTTAAAATGGGCCATTGAAAATCTCATCACCAGAGGTCAAACTGTAAAGCTCATCCATGTTGTTCCTTCTTCATTAAGTGCTCTCACAATCTTTAAAGTCTAATTCTAGCAATCTTTTGTAATAAATTTTACAATTACAAAAATTTTCTTCCATAGATGACCTGATTGACATTTTCGATACTGTATTAAGTTCATTTTACTCGACATACTAAATCCTATAATGTGTATGACATAATCTGCCATTGCCATTTTCAGGGAAGTTGGAAACAAGCTGAAATTTAACTTTTCTTAATGGTCAATTTAAAATGATTTTTCAATGGGCTGGAGGTTCTTTACCCATCCCTTTAATGTTTCTCATTTGATGCAGTGTAGTGTCAGGAATCCTGTATTTATGAACAACATACTGAAAATTAGACAAACAAATCATTGCTCCCATTTTGATGCTTCTATAAGTTAAAACAGGTCCTTTTTCATCCTTCTATACATCCAAAGTTGATCAAAGAAATATAATTTAAGTATGCTATTCAATTAGGTACATTGTGAGACTATTATTCACTATGATTTAGATGTGTCAAAGGCACTCATTGCATATGTTTGCCAATATGGAGTCAAAACTTTTCTTTGGAGTGGGATCAAGAAATGGTCTTTCTAGGTAACAAGTTAGTCAAAATAATATTGTCATTATCAAATTTAAATAAAACTTATCGCTTAATCTTGTAGTATGATTATGTTTTTAAAACTGTTCAAGGCTATCGATAACCCGAGCAATATCATAAAATGGGCATTTTATTTTTGTTTTGTATATGTTATTTGGAAAAGGAAGGTTACTAACTACCAGCAAGTAACCCAGCTGGTTTGATGTATCTCAGTAGCTAGAAGACATGTTAATAGGAGCAATAAATCTTTGAGGTGAGGCAAGTCTTTTTCATAAGAATAAGGTTGCAAAAGGCATCAAAGTTAATAATGTAGTAATGAGTTAAATAGTCGTAAATTCAAAATTGGATCACATCAAAGCTTGCTGATTCCACTATTTTTTTTTTTTTTGTAGGGAAAGCCACGGAGGATATGAAGAGCACTCATCTCTTGACACTAATACATCTTTTGCGAACTTTGGAAGGCCAAGCACTGATATTGCTTTTCATTCTTTCTATGAAAATCTAGCATCTAGACCACTTCGAGATACTTTGAGGCACTCAAATTTGAGAGCTCTAGACAGTCTCTAAGCTCTTCTAGGTACATTGACTTGACATTCTCCAATTTAGATTCAAGACCTCCTGGTGGCCATGGTGATGTCTTTGAATTGAATGGAGAGGGCAATAGGGCACCAACATGTTCATTGCAAAATCCTATAAGTGACTCAAAATCTCTTAAAATTTCCAAGTTTGTGATAAGATGATTCCATCTAGTTACTCCTTTAGCATTTAATCACATCCATTCCACTTTCTTATAGAAAAATCTTGAGGATGAAGAGAGAAGGCTAAAGTTAGAGATCAAGCAAACGATAGACATGTACCATTCAGCCTGCAAAAAAACGTTTACTGTTAAACACAAGGTATTTTGCTTCTGATGGTTCCATCTTCATTGGTAGGTTTGTCTATTTGAGACATCTAAATTGTGACACGATCCTGATTAATGACAGGCTATGAAACTTGAACAGTGGAAGAAGACACAAAAGAAGAGATTTCATAATGCACATCAAGCTCAGGAATCTACATTAATGAGGATGGAGAATTAAAAAATAGTCCAAAATCTCTGTTGATGAGCTTGAATTGAAGAAGAGCCTTATTAATGTAGAAATAGATGATAACAAGAATGAGATGGAAGAGTTTTTTTTAGAAAACTAAAGAAGAAAACCAGTTGGCTCTTCAATATCAGAGCTTATTCCATATTGTAGTCATTTTATTTTGTCTTTATGTGTACTTCTCTCTAATTAATTAAATTAGTTTAGAGGAGCGAAATAGATAGAATTTATATAGGTAGCTAATAGGTGAAATTTAGTTTTAATTAATAAGAATCATAGTTTATTATAATGTGTATATAATAAGTCTGTTTCTTAATAAGAAAAAGAGAAGAAAGCATGTGTGAGTATGTTATTTTGGGATAAAAAAAGTCATTACTAGAATAATTTGGACAAATGCCCTCCAATAATGGCATCATCTCTTACATAACTAACTCAATATAGAAAGGTAAAAAGATAAACACATAGGTTGTTTCTTTTGTCTTAATAATCAGGCCATAAGGACAACTTATATGTTTATGCCATCAAGGAAGAAAGGGACTTTAAAGGAGGGTCTGAATTTCTGTTTTCTCTGTGCTTCTCTTAGGATCTTAAATCATACATATGTATTTATATAGGTAAATTTGTTAAGGAAATAATAATCCCAAAGGCTTGGCACTTCTGTCATATAAGTTTCTGAGTTACTGTTATTTTCTACTATCTTAGGAAGATAATGAGAGAAATGTAAATTAACACATTTACATTAGAGATATCAATGGTAAGCATAATGGAGGAAAAAGAAGAAGATAATAGTGTGGTAGTGGCCATAGATAAAGATAAGGGAAGCCAATATGCCCTTAAATGAGTTGTTGATCATCTTCTCACCAAAGGCTAATCTGTAACACTTTTACATATTAAGCAAAGGTCATCATCAACCCTTACTTTAAGTATGATCCCCTTTTCTTTTCACACCCGAATTATCTCGTTATTTACACTAGGAAATTAAGATTGTGTTCTCTTGATTTAAAGCCCTCTTAATTGATATCTTATGTTTTGACATTTGGGATTGATGCTTGTATGTAGATGGATCCCAAGGTGTGCTTAGTAATGAAAATAACGCGACTACAAAACCAAACAACAAGAAAGTAGTTAAAAGCATAGCTAGACAACTCTTCCTCCCATTTTATTGCTTTTATAGTTGAAAGGATGTAAGTTTGTTTACTTCTACTCTTACAAAATTCATCCATATTTTCCTAACAAACAATCACACTATACTAATAAAAGGTTCATCTTGGCTATGCTATAGCAGAATTAACCATTAATTATTATTGTAGATAAAATGTGTAGAAATCATAGTGGAGGACATGGATATATGTAAAGTAATTATAGATTTTATTGAATTCAATGTAATAAACACTCTGATACTAGGTTATCCATGAAGAGGTGGCTTTGTTAGGTACGACAATTCAATTTTACTATTTAATATATACGATAGAAACAACTTAACAAGAACATTCCTTTCACTGTGAACCTTTTATAGTCCTTCTGAAATGGTCTCATCATATAGTTATCGTAACAAAATTTCTATATAATTGGAACAATAAATGTTGTATGAGAAAGGAATTTGCACAATTCTTTTTTAGGATTAGGGATAAGGAATATTAGAAGAAATCCTAGATTTCAAAACATGTGTTGTGATGTTATAACATAGTGAACAACAAAATTTGGATTGTTCTGAATTGCTTAATTTGGTTTTAGGTTGTACATTATTTATACACATGGAATTTGATTTTTGTCAATCCCATAAAATCTACTATCTCCAAAAAATTAGGAACAAATTATTATATCCTAAAAATGAGCAAACAATCATGGGCTATGCATAGAATTGCTAGATGTATAAGATATTCTGGATTTTCAATAGTTGTATACGATATTTTAGATTTTCAATAGTTGTATAAGATATTCTAAATTTTTAACACTACCCCTCAAGCTGGTGAATAAATATTTTCCATTCCCAGCTTGCATGTAATCTCCTCAAATTTGGAAGTTGACATTCCCTTAGTTAAAACATCTACCCACTGATTACTTGATGCTATATATGGATTTCAAATCATGTTGCTATCAAGATTCTCTTTAATAAAATGTCTATCTACTTTGTTGTGTTTCATGTGATCATATTGCACTAGATTGTGTGTAATTTTGATAGCATACTTGTTGTCATAATAGAGTTTCATAGTCTTACTTCTCCATGTATGTTCTCACCAAGAAATGTACAGTATCCTGAAACTGATCTAAAATCTACCATAGAATCTGCATAATTTGCGTCAATATATGCTTCCATGAATAGCTCTTCATTTTTCTTAAACAAAATTCATCTACCGGGTGTAGCTTTGAGATATTATAGGATTCTCTTAATAGCTTGTAAGTGTTTCTTTCTTGGACCATGCATAAATTGTCTTATTACACTTACAAAAAATGCTATGTCTAGCCTTATATGGGATAGGTATATTAGTCTCCCAACAAATCATTGATATCTTCCATTTTCTACTGAGCTATCATCCTTCTCTTCACTTAGTCTTAAGTTAGGTTCATTAAGGGTGCGTGCTACCTTGCATCTAAGATTCCCTGTTTCTTTAAGCAAGTCTAAAACATACTTTTGTTAAGAAACAAAAATGCCATTACTTGAGTATGCTACCTTAATGCCTAAAAAATAATTTAGCCTCCCCAGTTCCTTAATTTAAAACTCTTTTACTAAGAACTTTTTAAGTGATTCTATTTCAATCGGACCATTCCCAGTGACAATATTGTCATCTACATAAATAAATAGTGATGTAACTCCTCCTTTTGAATGTTTTATAGACAAAGTATGATCCCTTTGACTTTGTTTGTATTGCATTACTAGCATCACTTTTGTAAAGCTTCTGAACCAAGCTCTAGACTATTGCTTTAATCTATATAAAACTTTCTTTAACCTGCATACTTTCTTCCCACAAAAAATTTCATTGAAACTTGGTGGAGGTTCTATATACACTTCTTCTTCTAAATCCCCATGTAACATCAAGTTGTTTTTAACACCAACCAAAGTTAGCAGCTAAAGACAAAAGAACTTGCACAGTATTCATTTTTGCTAAGGGTGTAAAAGTCTCTTGATAATCTACCCTATATGTTTGTGTATATCCTCTTGCAACTAACCGAGCTTTATACCTTTCTAGTGAACCATCAGCTCTATATTTCAAAGTGAACACCCATTTACACCCCACTGTTTTCTTT
>JAOXYD010147558.1:0-10576 GCA_028565735.1 Pinacopodium congolense
CTTACATTGTCTTTTAATGGAAGTATAAACATATTTTTATTTTCATTTACATGATAACCAAAAATAAAACATACAAGTTCCTTTAACCATTACATGTACAATAATATGTAACTAAAAACACATTTCCAAAGTATTTTTTCTTCTACTGGTTGGCCTTGGTCCCTGTAGATGTTCCTTGTACCTCACTCTTATGAATTGGACCTACACGGATTAACACCCGTGCTAAGCTTGAAAGCTTAGTGGGGAAACACTTAGTTTGGATGACCGCTCACAGCAGTCATCCGCCAAGTATATAAATTCATGAACATCGCACAAATATAAACAAGAATGACATAATTAATCAAATAAATAATATACATATGCTTCAATACATTCTTGTTTTTGTATCAATATAAATGCAAATGCCAATTCATACAATTATTTATGTTATCATACTCTATTTCTTATCTAGATCTCATTCCTTTATTTTCTGTGTTAAGCCTGCACATTTCCTATGGGTGTGGATAACGGGTGCTGTGGATATCCGAAGATATCAAACAGTAAATAACGGAGGTATCAGACTGTGGATACCCGAAGGTATCAAACTGTGGATACTCGAAGGTATCAAACTATGGACATTAGTGGTTTCATACTGTAGCAGCTGCACTATAACCCTATAGGCATGCCTATCTATCCACACCCAAGATAATAGGGCAGGGTGTATCATAACATTTCCTTTAGCCATTTGCAAATTTCAAAATTCATATATCAACAAATCGTATGAAATATATTTCATGTCATGCATAGGATATATGTTTAGAATGCATTATGCTCAATCTTTAAATTCCATTGTTCAATCACTCAATTCACACATGAAAAGGCTGATTACATTTATTTTGAAGTGTTTGAAAGGTTTCATTCACATTCAAAAGGATTGGATGCATATTCAAAAAAGATTGGGCTAAACGAAAGCAATACTATGGTTATGACAGACTCTCTTTTCATTCATACAGCTACTTGTTCCTTAATATGCATATAGAAAAAGTCAAAACTAGGTTTTGAGGTCTTCTACACAATTTTTTCCCTCTGTATGTAGTTTCTAGAGCATTAACAATCAGACCATTTGGAGTTTTAAATAATGAGATTGAGCAAATGATCACAAGTTGCTCCAAAATAGGGGCAGCATCAGGTCACCTTTTTCAACCTTAATTTTGAGAGTTATAAGGCCAGAATTAAATCAAAGTCTCTTCTATAGATATTTACCTCTATTTCGTAGGTTTTATATGTAACTAGAATCACACAATTTGGGGGTCTTTAGACTTCGTTATGACTCAAAAAATGACTGATTTACACAATACTCTCTTGTCATATTCAACCAATTCTATCCAAGATAACTCCAAAATAACACCAAAGAAACATTCCAGCAACAATTAAACGTCAACTAAATGAATTCTCAAACCTGAAAATTGACAAATTAAGTCTTCTATTGCCTTTCCTTCCCTTCCTCTTTAGCTTGGCTTCAATCACCAACTTGATTTCCACCTATTCTTACATGAAAAATGATGACATGAAGAAGGTGAAATGGAAAGGAGAAAATAAAAAATGAGAATGTCGTGAACTCCCTCTCCATATCCCCATTCTAGAACTTTTAATACCCACACATATGCTTTGTTATTATTGGTCATACATGCCTTAGTCCAATTGGTCCACACATGCTTTAATCTAATTGGTTCATATGTTACTTTTAGAAAAATTGTATATTAGTCCTTCTTCTTCTTTTACTCAATTATTTTGGGAATTATACCAAAAACACTATAGGTTGTTTGAAAACAGGGGCAACAACCATTACTCAATTTCAAGTCAGAATTTGAAGACCTTAGAGGCACAATAAATTTTCAGCTCCTTCCTGACCGTTTTAGATATACGTCTCTATATTAAGGCCCATTTAGACTTATCCAATTTAGAGATATACATACCAAGATATGACTAAATTACCGAGGTATGTTCATGCCGAAACAAACAGATTACCTATTTACCCAAATCTTTTACATTAGATAACTTTACTTAATTTATTTGATATGTTTACTTCTTGATGCACCTTAGACATGTTATAATACCTCTAGGATATATGTTGGGGCCTTACATTTTTCTCCCTCTTAAAAAGAAGTTCATCCTCGAAATTCACACCTATATTGAATAACTGCGGGTGTTGAATTTTCATTATCGATTTGGGTACCCAAGTTGCGTTTTCAGTGCCATGATGTTGCTAGAGTACCTTTACAAGAGGAATTTACTTATTCATTAATTGTCTCACTTCTCTAGCTAAAATTTTCTTTGGCTCTTTATCATATGAAAAGTTTGGTTGGATCTTTATTTCTTGTAAGGGTAACAAATGTGAATCATCTTATCGGTACCTTCGTAACATTGAGACATATAATACATTATGCAACTTGGATAGTTCCATAGGAAGAGCCAACATGTATGCCACTATTCCAATCCTTTCAAGGATTTCATATGGACTAATAAATCTCGAACTAAGTATATTTTTGTTGTACTGTATTATACTTCTTTTATATGTAATGATATCGATGATAATTATGGGATAAGTTATCTAGTGGGTGTCACCAAGCTGTGTATATAGTGAGTTAGTCGATTGGGTATGAGATTGGTTTATGAATTGGTGAATTTATTAATTAATATATTAATTGAAATATGACATGATTGGGACGGTTTGGGGGAGTTTGCTCTTAGACGCCAATTGATATATTTTATATGATATGATGACGTGGTTATAGCGGCTTGGTTAAGGACACACTCGGATAGTAATCATGTCATAGTGGGGCTGTAATAGTTTGGTTGAACTTGTTCTCGGACGACAGTATATTACATTTGGACCAAGTGACCTGTGTGGAATAAGAAAACGCCTATTTTTAAAGTCCATATGTATGTGGCATATTATAAGGTCCTTCGTTAACCCTCAAGTATTATTTTTGATTTGTTATCATTATGTGATATGATTTTAATATGAGAAATACATGTATAAATGTTTATGAAAAATCATTATATTGTGTATTTATATTTGTCGATGTGGTATATTTATATTATATATATATATATATATCATTTGAAATCTTGAAGTGCATAATATAACTATAATATTAATTCACTCAGTGAGGTCTGTCTCCCCTCAACTATTTTGAGTATCTTCTATTTAGATCTTTAGTGTCAGGGTCTGTCGGTTTTCTTCTTCTCCGACAATTTGGTGTATGTTTGGCATTTTAATAACTTTTAACTCTATAGCTGCATTAGTCTTAAATTCGTCAACTTTTCCTTGTATTAACTACCTTAATGTTGTATCATGATTATGGATTAGATATTGTTGGAACTATTTGATTGTTATAAGTATGAGTTTGATTTTTTAAAAAGTTTTATATTTACTATCGCTATAGGGATTTGATTGCATTTTAGGTTTGTTAAGGGTCCAATAAACCTTACGAGATGTTTGGTATAATTGTAGTTTTAGGTTTTAGTTCTTAACACAGAAATCGAAAAAGACAACACACTAATATAGCATAGAAATTGAGGATAAAACACAAAAATCAATACAAATATATCAAAACTACAACTTAAAACCACAACCCACAGCAATATCAAATGACCCCTTAAATTTACTATTTCTTTAATACCAGTCAGTTTAAGAATGGAGTCATGAAAATTCTAAAGTCATCATGACCAACAAGTTATTTTGCAATAAAAAATACATGTTACAAGTTGTTTATATTTAAGTTTAATTTCGTATTTAACTCTTAAAGTTCTAATATTGTTCATCTTTATAAAGAATTATATAATTATGTGAGTTTAAAAACGGATTGGACTTGGACATTGTTTAGGTTTTACATTTATACTTTTGTTTACGTGCACAATCTAGCATGCGAATAATTAATAATTAAAGTTTACGTGTTAATATAAATATGTAAATTATAATATAAAATAGTCTAATTCGTACTACAATAAAAATTTAAAACACTTTACGTAACAATGTTATTAAAATATAATATAATATATTTATAGATTAAGTTTTAAATGCGTTATTCTAAAATGCATAAGAACTTTTTTACCATTAATTAAATATTGTTTATTTTCTCTTTATGAAATTATTTATTTATTTTAAATGAAAAACATCTAATGTCACACTAACAATATAAAAATTAAAATTCTATAGCATAGTATTAAAAAAAAAGCAAGCATGAATGAAAATACTTATTATAACCATTTTATGTATTACAAAATTTAAGGTAAAATTTTTTGTTACACAAATTACTGGAATTCCAACCATTAGTCTTCTTTTGATATAGTAATTCTTTTGTGGAGGTAAATTATTCATTATTTTTTAAATGTAAATTAGATAGAATTTTAATGCATATTGAACAAAATTTTTGGACGCATATAATAATTAGTGAATCATGTATTCTGACTATTTATTTAACAATCAACAACTCTAAACTAAGGGGCATTCAATTGATAGTTGTATGCTTTAATATGGCTTTTACTCCCTACCCATCCCTTGGAGATCCTTTGGGTTAATTATAACTATTGTATGGTAATCGAATCCTACAATATTTTTTATATTGATAGACAACTCAGGGGACATGTATTAATCGAACTACTCCTTAGAGGCTTTATTATTGTAATGTTATAGGTAAGGAATGTTAGATTATTTAGCAATTAAATGGCCCATGTACACTTAGAGTTCAATATATATATGAGCCCAAGATGATGCTTATTAGGCAGTAACGATGTTGGGCTCATAAGTCCATGGTACTTTCTCTCTCCCTTCATTACTCAAAGTGTTATGCAAGAAATTAACACAAGATCATTATAGCAGTTTCAATCATCAAAAAAGCAATAAAAGGTAGAGAGAGAATAAACATCAACCCGAATAGAAATCATGGATTCGGGTTTCTTTTAACATTTAATGTCCTGGTTAAATGCTACAATTGGTATTAGAGAAAGAGTTTGAATCACATGAATTATTGTTGACGTCAGTTACATTAATGTTCTGAAAAATCTGTTCTGAAACTTCTATTTATGGATTTAGTGTCGCTGTCTATGATTGTTTCCAACATTATATGCTAATTGTTCTGAACATATGCATTTTGTTCTAAAACAATAACCTTAAAGTCCTTGTGGAATTTTCTGCTTCTCTACCTTTCAGGAGAAATAAAACAAAAGTAAAACTAGAAAACCGAAACCATTTACCAGAGCATTGTTTTGGGTGTTGAAAATGTTACCTTGACAGTTTTCTTGAGAATCAAATGGAATTTTCGAATGAGAACTTTGAACATTGGAAACAAGGGATTGTCAATTTATTAGGGATTTTCTCTTTACCGGTGTTAATGAGAGAAATAACAACTCTGTTGCTTGGTTTTGATCACCGGATGGAGTTATGATGGTATAATCACTTAAGGCTTGGAATGGTTTTTGGAATAGGGGTGAAAACCATGCAAAAACTGGCCATGAAAGAAAAAAGAAAGAAAGAGGGGAACGAAAACTCACTTAGAAATCTTTGGAACGGTTCTGGAGGAGGAAGCTTAGGCGCGTGTAATACATGCGCCTCACCTGTCGACGAATTGACAGCTGTTGACGCCAGGCTATGCACATGAAGCACACACCAGTGTGATGGACAGCCCTTTCGGCTGGATCCGGACTTCTCCTCTAGGTCGTGTTTTCAAATTGTCTGGCCCTCTACTAATTTGGTTTTTTTGACTCAGGCCTAAATAGCTTATAGATATGAACTTTTGGGTTGTTTTGGGTTTCTATTTTAAGGAATTATGGGTTGAAGTTTAAGAATTTGGACTTATGAAATTTTCAATTAGATGTACAATAAGAGTTGGCATTAATAGACCTATAGACAACAAGATATTAATTTATTAGGGAGAGATTTCAATAAATTGATAGACTGCCTATAGGATAACTTCATATCTAGTTAAACGTTTAGGAAAGGCTTTACATGTCGAGAGATCCCAAAGTTAATCCTAAATTTATTTAGCTAGTGACATTTAGTTGCACCTTGAGAGAGGATACCTAAAATATTAGGAAATCTGGAACCAAATATAAATTAGATCAATTAACCAAAGGGAAAAAAATAAGGAGAACAACAAGTCTTATTCTTAAAGCTTGATTTTTTTTGAATTTTCATTTGCGGTATTACGATTGGTTGTGTTTCTCACTCTTGCTTCCAAATTTGTCTGTATCTCATTTATTTATTTCTTTTTATTTTATTTGTTTAAATCAATTTCTTGAACAAAGTGTAAGCCAAATTGATAGGGTTTCTAGATATAATCCTCGTGGGATCGATATCCATTTTTTACTACAAGTACGACCCGTATATTTGTGGTTTTGAAAATAAAACTAGTTGTTTATTTTGCGAGTGAACAATAACCACTTCAGAGGATGACCTAGCTGAGTAACCGAGGGTGTTCATTATAAGATATTCGCATTCACATCAAAATTCTAATTTCCATCTCAAACAAACTAAAAATTTTATCTTAGTTGAGTAATTATGGGTCATTCATGATAACGTGTTTACCCTCATGTCAAAAGTTTAGGTGACCTCTAAATAAGTACTCTAATTTAGATTTTGATTGTTTTCTTTAATACACATTTGACTTAATTTGTGTGATGGCTTGTATAAAATTACTTAAATATCTAGTATTATATATAAATGGTTGCTTATTACTAATTATGTGTTTATGTCTGATGAAAAATCTTTTGTCATAATGGAGTTATGATATATAAGCTATGTCAAATCTATTGATTTTAAATTTCAACTTGTGATTAAAATTCTTTCTAGGGATGTCTAAGTTATTTCTTAAGGCCAAGCAACAAGTGTGGGGATATTTGATAGTGCTTATTTGATACATGTTTTAGGCATGGTTTCATAGTTAAAATCCTTGGTTTTAGGGTTAATTTTTTGTAAATTTTATGCTTAAATGGTTAGATTTGGAAAATGTTACTTATGATGATTTTGGTGAATATGTATGTTTTTGTAGGTCTTAATGAGCAATTTGATGTATATTTGGAGTTGGATGGATTATGGAATAAAAAGAGGGAGAAAAAGCATCAAGTTAGTGAGTTCCACACCCTCGGCCATAGTTATGGAACAATCCATGGGAATTTCGAAAAAGTACACAAGTGGAGAGAAGCTACAAGTTGGGATTTTGTTATTTCTACTCTTTATGTTTTTAGATTTCCTACAATATTTATTATACGGATTTAATATATCATCAAAAATTCCTACAATGCATTAGTTAATGCTCAAACCACTAGGTTAATCAAGGGAGCAAAAGGCATTAAGGCTAGGAGATCTTATGTCACCTTATCTTTTTACCTTGGTAATGGAAGTACTAAGAAAGTTAATAGGAATTATCATAGCTTAAAAACAAAAGTTTAAGTTCCATTTAGATGTAAGAGGTTGAAATTTATCAACCTTTGCTTTATAGATGATCTTCTTCTATTTTATAAAGCGGATGCCAACTCGTTGAGTGTAACTATACTAAACATATTAACTTAGCATTCAAGCCTTGCCATTAATACAAAGAAATGATATCTATATTAATTTACTAGTGATCTTTAAAAGGAAAGATGGTTAGCTATTATTTCATGTTGAAAGCTTGGGAAACTCCTTTTACTTATCTAAGAATCACAATAACCTTAAGAAGACCTTCCCTTAGATAATTTGAACCTCTTATAGGTAAGTTACAAAAATAGATCAATAATTGGTAAAAGTTTGACTTTTGCAAGAAGAGCTTAGTTTATTATTTTTATGTTAAGTAATTAAAAGAATCATTGGTTCTCACACATCATCTCTCCTTGTATAATTACTAAGATTACTAATAGATCCTTAGGAACTTTCTATGGTCTGAAATGGATAAGGGAAAAGCATTAGCTAAGATTAAATAGATTGATGTTTACATGTCTAAAGTAGATGGAGGACTAAGGATCATTCTTGTGAAAATTACCAATAAGATACAAATGATAAAGAGATTATAGAGGGCGCCTAATAAAAGGAAAATTTATAGGATAAATGAATTCATGTTTACTATTTGAAGAATTATTTTCAATGGAGTATACATCCTAAAGCTTCCTCTTCCTGAATAATGGTAAACATTTTGAAACAAAGGAATTCTATTATATTGCATATATGGAGAAGGATTAGGGATGGAGATTCTACAATATGTTTGTATGACATATGGATACCATTAGGATATTCTTTTAATTGGGATGCTATTAGGGGTTAAATTCATAGTGTTTTTAATTGTTATTTGCTAGGGGGTAAATTCATAGAGTTTTTAGTTGTTGTTTAATTTCAATTTACCCCTATTTCAGTGCTTAAAAGTTTATATGTTTAGAAATGTTTAATTTGTAGTTTGATGTGAAGAATTGGAGATTAGGTGGAAAGGATCCAAGAAGATTATGAAAGCAGACCATTAATGACACCCTGTGTAGCCCACCATTAATGGACTACAACCCACTATTGAAGAAGTCAGAATTTGCAGGCTAACAACGGGCTGATCATCCTATAACTTCTTCCTCCACTTGCAATTACTCCAACCCTATAAATAGAGGGCCTCTCCAGACGTTCTAAGCATTGGATTTAGGATCAAAATACATTTTATTTTAATAGTTTTTCATATCCAAGTAGTTTTAGGTTGTTTTTAGTTTCAATATTTTGTAATTAAGTTTACAGGTTGTTTATATGGTTCCAGAAGTTGTAATTACGAGGATTAGAGTTAGTTAATCATCTCAGATCTATCTTTGGTGATTTTTAACCTTTGATATTGTGTATTATGGCTTTATTTTATTAATTAAAGTTTATGTTGGTTAAATCATTTATCTTGTTAGCTTTGATTTATTATTGTTCTTAATGTTTAATTTTAGTTAAGTTATCATACTGAATATGTTTATGGATGATTAATTATGTTAATTCATGATTAATGCATGATTAGTGAGTTAATATTTGTTTATTGAATGCTTAATGCTTGTCTTCAATTGATCAATTAGTATATTGCCTTCAGATAATCTAGGATCTGATAGTCTCTACCTAGGTTATTAGAAAAGACAATAAACAATGTGGTTTAAATCAATGAACTAATCAAAGATTGGTTGGTCATAGGTCTACTAGTCTTAGATTATGATGATTTAGGACTAGAGTTCTTAAACTTTAAGCCTATTACTTAAGTCTGAGGCATAACCAAACTTCAGGATAGGACCAATATAGATAAGTCAGTGTATTAACCATAGCAATGTCTTGAATTCGAGAAGACCCTAGATTAAGCATCACTGATCCATCAATTAAATCAGCAACCACCAAAGCTTAAGTGAATAATTTAGGAAAAGTAATATGTAACTCTTTTAGAATTGATTGGAATTTTTCTAGGCTTTTAGATTAGCTTTTAGTTATTTATTTTCTTAATTCATAAAGCTGAGTGTTTTCTAGATCATTGTAATATGATTACTTACATACTATAAACTTCCTCGTGGGATCAATACTAAGAGTCTTAAATATACTTCACTTTATTACTTGATTCAATCAATACACTTGCGAAAAAGTTGGTCTGGAATTAATTGTTAAAATGTTCATTAAAAGATAGATTAATTTGAGCTAATTTTATATGTGGCCAAATGCAATCATTATTTCAAATCAATATACCTCTATTTAAGTATTTAAATGTTTAATTTATGTTTAATAATGTTTAATTTGCAGTTAAATGTGAAAAATGGAGAAAATGTGAAAAAAGATCAAAGAAGGCATAAATCTAGACCATTAACTTGGGTTTGACTATCCCAAGGTGAAGGATGCCTAGCCCACCATTGAAGGATGATCAAACCTAAGGTGAAGGTTGCCTAACTCGCTATTGAAGGATGAACAAACCTGAGGTGAAGGAGTTAATATTTGTCTATCACGGTGGTCTACAGCCCACCATTGTGGATCGGTGCATCCACTATTGATCATCAACAGATGCATTTTCTGACCTAAATCTTCAACATTTTCAATTTTATTGTTCCTTCACTTGCGACAACCTCTCCCCTATATATAGGAGGCCTTCCCAGATGTTTGAAGCATCAGATTTAAAATAAAAAACATTTTAGTTTAGTTAGCTTTTCGATTAAGTAGGTTAGATTTTTTTTCTTTTCAATCTTTTATAATATGAATTTTCAGGTTGTTTGTGGATTCTAGTAGTTGTAATCGCATTGTTTAGAGTTAGATAATCATCTGGGGAGGTGATTTGGTTCATTCTAAACTCTTAATTTCGTTTATTATTTTTATTATTTTGAATTAATTAAATAATTACTATTTAAATTAATTATCTTATGATCTTTCAATAATTTCTGTGCTTAATGTTAATTTTAGTTTAGGTAGATTTTTAAATGTGTTTAATTGATGGTTAAATGAGTTAATTTATATTAATGTATCATTAGTGAGTTAATAAATGTGTTAATTTATTATTAATGCTTGATAAGTGAGTTAATCGTTTTTTATTTGAATGCTTAACGCTTGTCCTAAACTAATCACTTAGGATATTGTCATCAAATA
>JAOXYD010147569.1:0-10576 GCA_028565735.1 Pinacopodium congolense
AAAATCATAAGACTTATATATGCACATTTTTGTATTGAATTTCAGCTAAACTAAGTTTATTTAGGCTTTCAAGATTGTTATCGTTCACTCATATAATTTATTCAATGATAAAGCCCTTGGTGTAATTGTGCATTAAGTGAAACACCTTTCAAGGTATATTTAGTTACTTGAATTTGCGGGAACTAAATATTTTGGTTACTTGTGAATTTTATAGGCTTCTCATTTCCTTGAAAAGATTTGGGATAGGTTACTTTTCACCTTAGAAAGTAAGATTGCTGTTTTTGGATTACTCTTCACCCTTAGAAAACAAGATTGTAAAGGTTACTCTTCACCTTGTAAGAAGATTATACTTGTTTTGATTGATTAGTATAGAATCATACAACAAGTAGTTGGAAAGGAGACGTAACCTATCTTTGGTGTAGGTTAACTTCTTTAATTGCCTTGTGTCTTTCTCTTATCTCAACCTATTGCATTTATTTTGATATTTGCATTATCATTCCATATTAGGTTGAATCTTGGTTTAGTGATTGCATCTAGTTTTCCAATTGATCTAGGTTGCTGGTTTGAATTTGTGAAATAGTTTTAATACCCAATTCACCCCCCTCTTGGGAGCCATAGGTCTTACACTTTGCATTTTAATTCAATTGGAATGTATTGATATGTAAAACTAGTTTAGAAATGATTTCAAACTTGTTTGAAGTGCTTTAGAAATGAAAAAAATGAATTAGAATAGTTTCTTAATTGTTTTGATAGAAAAATTTCCAAAGAGAGCTTAAATCATTATAAAACTTCTTCAACATATTTCAAAACTAATGCCCACGAATTCTAAATCATTTTTAAATTTTGTTTCAATTGCTACATTGACTCAAATTAAAAAAAATTAGAAATTTGACTAAAGAAAACAAACTTATGATTTTCTAAAAACATGTGAAATGCGTGTATTAAAGATTTAAGACCCCTTAGAATATTGAAGGTTTAAGTAATACTTGCATAAAAGATAAAACATTCATTCTTCCGTATCCTTTAAGATTGACCTTTAAGTCTAAAATCATTAGTAAACCTTTTTTTAATCATCAAAACTAATATTTGAACTTCTTTTTATTCAATAGAAATCTCTTGATTTCTAAAATCAAATTTTGGATGTATTGCAAATTATGTCCATTGGTTTTAAAAAAATGATATTTTTTAAAATGTTTAATAAGATTTGAGGAGTTTTAAAAGAGTTACCAAATTATTTGGAAAATTTTTTTTTACCAACCAAGGCATACTTTGCATTCTAATTCAAATGAAATGTATTGATATGTGAAACTAGTTTAAAAATTGTTTAAAGTGTTTTACAAATGAAAGAAATGGATTGGAATGGTTTATGAATTAGTTTGATAGAAAAATTTCCAGAGTGAGCTTAAATTATTATAAAAATTTTTCAACATATTTAAAAATTAATGCATTCAAGTTTGAAATCATATTTAAATTTTGTTTAAACTGCTACATTGACTCAATCTCCAAAAAATTAGAAATTTTACTAAAGAAAACAAAATTATCCAATTTTTAAACATAGGAAATGTATGTATGCATGATTTAAGATGCCTTAGAATATTGAAGGTTTAAGTAACTCTCGCATAATAGTATGAATCATAGAAAATAATCTTGAAGCTATCATAAAATTCATTCTTCCATATCATTTAAGATTGGCCTCTAAGTTTAAAATCATTGTAAACTTAATTTTTTTCTTATCATCAAAACTTAGATTTGAACCTCCCTTGGTTCAATAGAAATGTTTTAATTTCTAAAATCAATCTTGGGATGAAGTAGAATTTATGTGAATTGGTTTTAAAGAAAAAGATGGGTTTTAAAATTTTTAATAAGATCTGAGAAGTTTTAAAAGAGTTGTCAAATTATTTGGAATGAAAATTTTCACCAACCAAGACATATTTTTTCATTTTAATTAAATTGAAATGTATCAAAATTTAAAACTAGTTTAGAAATGATTTAAAACTTGTGTTTAGTTTTTTAGAAATGAAAGAAATGGATTGGAATGGTTGCTGTATTTTTTTGATACAAAAACTTCAAAATTATGCTCAAATTGTCATAAATTGAGGAAATTTTTATTTTTTAGATTAATTATGATATCTTGATACTCAAAAAATTTCGGTGGATGTTTTGTAATTTGTTTGAATAAATTTGGAATTGATTTATAATTATTTTTTACAATTTGATTATATTTTTGTTAGCTACAAAATGTGGGTATCAGTTTTGCAAAATTATTAATGAACCAATGCTTTAAGATTTGTTCAAACTTTTTTTTATATATGGACCAGTGCCATAAGTTCGGTTAACTAGTGTTGGTTGTTAACTAGAATTTGTCAACTAGTGATCAATAAACCTAATCATGTGTATTAGTTAACCAATTGGTCAAGAAATTGCCTAATAGTAGCTTAATACTCTTCAATGGTGTTTTATTTATAAAGGTTCTCTTATGTTTCTAATAGCTATTTGAGCTTGGAAAGCATATAAATATATGGTTTAAGTGGTTACAAACATTCTTGATGTTTGCGTAATAATTGAGAGAGCTTTGATTAAGTTTTGGGATTATTTATGTATTTAATATGTTTGAGAGAAATAGTTGGTAGTTTGCACTTATTTTTCTTAGCCCTCTTTAATCATTGGATTAATCAAATAAGATAAAGTTTATTCCATTGATTATGATCTTAGATATTGTGATGTTGTTTTCTTATAGTTTGTAGTTTAAATTGCTGACTTTGAGATTGATAAAAAACCTTACTTTGCACCCATTAAAAAAACGAGATTGTTTTAAGTTCCTCTTCACCCTTCAAAAACAAATGGTTAGGTTACTCTTCTCTACATTTTAAAAGAATATTTTAGGCCCTAAAAAAATATTATTTCCACAATGAAATTTCCAAAAATTTGTTGTATAGTGGATGTAGGCAATAAGGAGTATTGTCGAACCATTAAAAAAAAATTATTATGTATCCTTCTTTCTTACTCTTTTAATTTATGCATGTTGTGATTATTATTAAATTGTTTGAACTTGAGTTAAATTGGCATTTCAGCATGCTTAGGTTGAATTGTGATTTAGGCACTTCATACTTAGCAAAATTCAATTTAGTTAATTTAGGCCTTAATTTAGAAAACCATTAAATACTTAATTCTTCCCTCTACTATTAGGTGCCATTAGGTATAACATGCTTTAATGGTCAAGGCATAATTTTTTTAATACAAAAACGTAACTTAGTCTTGACCATTGAAAAGATTTATGCAATTTTCACCAAATATGCCATGCATAATCCTAAAAAGCACTTAAAATATTGAAAAAATCATTACAAGATTTTCATTAAAAAATTACATAGCTTGACTTATTAAAACTTAATTTCGTAGTCATGAAGTAATCCTTAATTAGTAAAAACATCCTTTATCTATGATATCCCTTAGGATCTAATAAGTTATTTTACACATCTTCCAAATTTCTATCTTTTCAATCTGTAAAAAAAACAAAAATCAAATCATTAGTATTAAGGATGTTTTGTCATCATTAAAGCATAGATTTAAACCTCCCTTAGTTTGAGAATTTCCTAATTTTTTTTATGTTAATAAAATATGTGATGTTATATATCCAAAATTTAACTTAATTATAAATAATTTCTTAGACATCAAGATAATATAAAATGACTCCTCCCTTATCCATGCATCTTGTAAATACCACTCCCCTTTAATTAACGGTTCAAATAAAACTCACTTCCCCTTAATAAACCTCATTATAATTACTAAGGTACATCAATCTTTAGAAAGGATAAAATATGAAAAGGAATAAAATCAAACACATACTTTAGATGATCACACTACTTATAGAAGGACTTCTAACATCACTAAACTTAGTTCATCTAATATCATTAAACCTATCCTCCTTTTTGGCATTAATAAACAACACATATAATTTTACAAAATTTCCAACTAGTGAATCAAATTGAGTTACCACCAGAAATCTCTAGTCCTTTTCTAATTGTGTAAAAGCTATCTTTATTCCTTGGTTTAGTGAAAGCATTGCCAATTTATATGTTGTATCAATAAATTCTTTCTTAATATCACTATTTTGAACATGGTCTATAATGAAATGATATTTGACTTCTATATGTTGAATCCTAGAATGCTGAATGGAATTCTTGATAAGACAAATTACAATAATGTTTTCACACCTAGTTAAATATTTGTAAGTTTCATGCTTTAATACCTAAGTTATTGTCTAAGCCAAAGAAGTTTTGTTCAACCACTATTAATCTCCATATATTCCATTTTTATGGTTGACAAGGCTGAAAAATGTTATTTCTTACTAAACCATGAAACCAATTCATTATAAAGTAATTGATAAATTTTGAATGTGCTCTTCTTATTTAAAAGACTATCGGTATAGTAGACATCAAATAGCCAAGTAAATCTAGAGATATATGCTTAAGATAAGAAAGTCAAAATGATATGTGTTGAAATAAGGTTTGAATCTATATTTTGATGAAGAAAAAACTCTTCAAAACTAATGGTTTCTTTGTTTTTGTTATATTATAAAGATAGATATGTGAAAATCATAATAGGACACAGAATTGGAGTAAAAAAGAGTTTATATGAAGAATAACTCAGGAATGTTGTTCTAAATAAGGATATAAAGAGCTAATATGTTAACTCAATGTAATTCTTAACATAAACCTTATCTTGTTCACCATCACGTTATTTGAGGGGTCAATTATTGCATGATCATTGGCATATATGTTAGTTGGTGTTTCTAGGCCTATAAATGGCCAATTAGTATTTCAAAGTCTATAAATAGGCATTGTAGAGTTTTTTTTTAAGCATCCAATATTATCCAATTGTATCCAAGAGCATTGTGGGAAAAAGAAACTGATCAATGAAGTGATTTTTCAAGTGTTAGGGTGAGTATCTTTATTGCATTCATCATTTTGAGATATAAGACCTTTTAAACAATTTTTTAGCAAATGAGATAGTTTTTATGTCTATTTCAGATTTATGAGTTGTAAGGTTTCTCCTAAACAAAATAATATTTTTGTATGAGGTCTTTTAATCCCTTGGAAAGAAGATTATAGTTAAATAGCCAAAATGTTCTTCGAGAGTGGATTTAAGTGAGTTTATTTGCCAAATGACTATAAGTCAATTTGTCATTACTTTCCCTGCTTTTTTTTAATAGCTATAATTTTATTTTTTTGTTCGATTTATATTCATATATTAATTAATATACATTTTTATATTTTCCCATTACTTTCAAATAATTAAGAATGAATTTTTTAATTAGGATGAAACTTAAAGATTCTTATTTAAGCCTAATTCACCCCTCTCTTAAGTGTCATAGAGAATTAATAAATGTAATCAGAGCTAAGCTTTATATTACATAAAATTTTAACAAAATTAGTGAGAAAGATCGTAATGGTACATTTGAATATGTTACTATATTATTCTTTTCAAGAGGGGGGAAAACGTTAATAAAGCTTAATGTTTTTATGGTATTGATTGCTTATGTTAGAAGACTAAAATGAAATTGTTGTTGATGGTTAAAAATGTATACTTGTAGGAAATAGTTTCGTATGGACTTTATATGCCAACTAAATTATAGGTGACCAAAAAATATCTAATACAAAGGAAGAATAGGATAGGAGTGGTAAGAAATTAAAGTTCTTAAATAGCAATGTTCTACATATGTTATTTTTTGTCTTACGTCAAAATAAATTCAATAAGAACTTAGCATACACTAGGATTCACACATAAGGGTACAAATTAAGTTAAAGAAGGCAAATATGAAAATTTTTCATACAAAACATGATGAAAACATTTCCTCCATATATATTATATTCCTTTCCAACATTATTGCTCTTAAAGGGTTGGGTAAGGACCACATTAACATTCAAATAGTGAGAAAGATTCTAAGGTCACTATCCACATCACAGGAAGCAAAAGAGATAGCAATATAAGAAATAAAAGATTTAAATTGCTCAAATTAGAGGAGTTAGTAAGATCACTTCTTACCTATAAGATGAGGATCAAAGAAACACAAGAGAATGAGGTTGTGCTTAAAATGCAAAACTTTTCCTTTGAGGTCCAATTGATGTTGAAACCTACACAAGAAATAATGACGATGAAGAAATCACCTTGCTTATAAGGCAGTTCAAGAGATTCCTCCGAAATTTTTAAAGAATATGGATTCTAAGAAAGAGAGGAATGAATCTGGACATAAATTATATAACATCAATTGCTTTTAGTGTAGATCATCAACTGTTTTGAGTGTAGATAACATAGACACATAAGATCTTTACGACCTCTCCTATAAACTGGTGTTGATAATAGAAGAAATGAAAATAAGTAGAAAAAGAAAAACCTAAAAGCAATAACATATGATGATATAATTGAATTAGAAGGCGAGGAAGAAGTAGCACACTTGTGTTTTGTAGCAAAAGATGACGTATGATGTGAGCATGACTAGCTAAGAAGATGTAGAAACAAATACCCATAAATTAAAGCTTAATTTTATATTTTTACTAGTTTCCTATTTAGGTTAGGAGTTGTTATGTAGAGTTCCAATCTAATTAGGAAAATTACTAATAGGATACTTTCCTTATAAGATTAGGAATTTGAATTTAAATAAGATTCCTATAGTCTTAATTATGGTATTCTAATAAAGTCCTAGTCAATGTAGAATTAATATTTAGATTACTATCTTAATAGGAATTATTAGCTTTTCAATTAAATTAGTATTCATATTTAGTTTTTTAATATCCTTGCTAAAGTTATAATTAGAGTTTTCACGTTTTTCTATGTATCCTTATAAAAATGGACATTTAAATAGAGAGTTGCTAAAGGCGTGAAATCAAAGATTTGAGTGGCTTATTTTTTAGGAGCTATGAGTAGTTTCTAACTTTTTCTACATTTAACTTTTGAACTAATCAAGAATTCTTTCTTTGTATTCATGAGCTGCGTTTTTGATTGTTTGTTATCAACTTGTAAGTTACTTTTATAAATTAAATTTAACTTTCTTAATGAGATTCAATCTTGTTCTTGGGATCTAAAGATTAATTCAATATAGGTTCACATCAGTTGATATTAGAGCTTAGATCTAAATCAGATTATCCTTTTCTAGTTTTAAGCTTCTTATAGTTTGATTTTTGAAAAATTTTTTAGTTCTAGGGAAGTATTCCTTGTGGGTTCACCTCGGTTTTCTATCAAACTTATTTTTAGGTTCTAAGGATTCAGTCCTTATGGGTTCACTTTAGCTATTTTCAAACTTATTGCTAAGATCTAAGGATTCATTCCTTTTAGGTTCACATCAGTTGCTATCTACTCATTGACAAGTTTATTTTTCCTTCTAATTTCAATTTCCTTAGCCTAGTTCCTTTCTTTTAAAAAAGAAAAAAAACTAAATGAGGATTAAATGTCAATAGCATAATAGTATTTATACTATTATAAAGTATTTATCAATAAAAAGAGAATATTTGTATAAAAAGAATCAAGTGTGGTATATTTTTTAGAAGAACAATATGTATCATTAATGATATAATTATTGTCATTTTTCAGTTAATGTTATTGCCTTGTGAGGTGAACAAGGCAACCCATTAAGGATGTTGCTAGTGTCTAAATAGATCACTATTAAAGGTCCATTAATGCTTGATACCAAGAGCCATTAAAGTCTTTAGAGGTTTAGAGATGTAGTAGCCAATCTTTTAACAATCTTTCCATCGCCCTTTATCAAGCTTTTGTTATTTTTCTCTCTTTTCAATTTAGCTTTAGGTTTTAAATAGTTTCTTATTTCAATTAATGGGGAGTCAAAGTTTCTATTGAGTATTGAAGAAGTGAGAACATGTGATTCAGGGTCAGAATATCATTATGATATTTTCTAAAGAGCTAATTTAATTTTTTTTATTTTAATCAATTGCAATAAATTTCATGTTTAATATTTTTTTCTTTAATTAATATGTAAAAAAACTTTGTTTTTTTACCTATTTCTAAGCTAGTAATAACAACTTTGTTATGTGGGATAAGCTTTTAAAGCTATATCTCACTAAATTCTTTCCACTAGACAAGATAGTCAAAATGAAGACTGACTTTACCTTGTTTATGTTGTTTGAGAATAAGACTTTATATGAGGCTTAGGCAAGGTTTAGGGAGATAGTTTCTAGGTTTCCTAGTCATGAATTGAGTACGTAGCAGCAAGTCAAACATCTTTTACACAAGAGTCACATCCTCTACATGTAATACCATAGATGTTGTCCTTGGGGGTAATTTGATGAGAATGACGCTATATCAAGTCCACAAGTTAATTGAGGAAAGGGCTATAAGTAGTTTACAATATCTCTCTAGGCATTACTTTAAGAAACCATATTGCACTTAGGAGAGTAATGATAAAGTGGCTGTAACAGCCTAAATGGTAGTACATAAAAAGAAACTAGATTGTTGATTGGGTAATGCATTGAGAGTTCAAGTAGTATGTGAGAATTGTGGTGGTACCTCATATATTACTTTAAAGTGTCAAGTAGGAAATATTTTTGCCTTAGAGCTCGAGCAAGTATTGTTTGTATGGAACTTTGATAGACGAAGAGGAGGCCCTTAATCTAACACTTGTAATCCTGAGTAGAAGAACCATCCTAATGTTTCACAATGCAATAACTAAAGCTACCAAATCACTCCATTAGCCAATTTTTAGAGTCTCACCATCTAGCTTTAGATTCAATGCACCCCCTCGTCAAGAGAAGTCTGGTTTTAGGGACACCATACTAGAATACATCCAATCCAATGAGTCTAAGATGCAAAACCATGAGGATATGAATAGGAACTTAAAGGCTGAAGTAAGCTAGATTGCTTAAACGTTGTAAGCGAGGTTATCTAGTAAGCTATGTAATACTGTGGAATTTAATCCTAGAGAGCACATTAAAGCGATTACCTTTGGAGTGAAAAGGAAGTGGACAGTGTTAGTGATGCACGTGTTGAGCATACCTAAGATGTAATAAAATATAAATATAAGAATCACAAATAAAAACTAATAAAAACACATAAAAAGGTAAATAAACCTATCATAGTGTAGTATACCAGTGTGAATCCGTATTGTCATTCAATAATTTTTTTAATGGGTTATTGATTTTTTAAATAAATTAAATAAACAAAATAATAAAAGGTACACTCTAAGACCAAATCACAAGAATTAATAGACAAAATTTTCACAATTTTAAAAGAAGATTGAGATAGAGAGGGACAAAATTAAACCAAAATAGTGAAGAAAGGAGGCAAAGAGTGAAGAAGGAGGTATTCTTGAGATTTGAACGATTTTGTCTTCGAAACTTATTTCAAGGTCTTCTAAAAAAGGTAAAATTATTTTAAGATGTTTTGTGTAGGGTCAGGAAGGTTTAAAGAGGTGAATTAGTAGTCATAGAGCTACATTCATTTGATATCACTAATCTAGCTTAATAAATCAATAAATTCTCATGAAATTCAAATTCAAATTCAAACCAACTTCACAGCAGTGTACTAGTCATAAATAAGAATGTGGAGCACATTTAATACCCCTAAATGTCAAATCCACAGGGAACATGTATGAATACTAGGGCAATCGAATTAAAATTATCTAAGGAACTCAAGATCTTTAATTTAAAAGGTTTGATTAACTAAAACAAACCTAAAAACTTCCAACTTTGTAATTGCATTGGAAGTGATCGAACGATTAGCAAATGATTAATTTGCTAACGACATGGCCTAAATGAATTAAGTAAGATATAAAATGGATTGGAATTTATAATCTAAGGCCTTAACTAAATTAAGAGAAAGCTATGGTCAAGTCATTTCCTTTTCTCTAACATTCTTAGTTCACAACAAATGATTAACATTCATCATTAATAAAACCAATGGTCATGTATTGATTAAAATCATGTTATTTATGGATTTTTCTAATGAATTAAGTGATTGGTCCTCTACTTATTCATCTAAGATCATATCCTAAGTGATCAAGTCAAGATATTCTTCAAGATCTCATATAAAAAAAGATTAACATCTAATCATGTGATAAACACTCATTTAAGGCATTCAAGAGCTTGTCCCTAGCTAAAATTTAGCTCAAAAGATTATACATAAACAAGAAATTTCATATTGAAACAAAACAGCCCAAGTTCTTCCATATAAATGAACAAGGAGAGATAAAACAAGGAATTTAATTTTTAGGAAGCATTAAATGATGATAAAACTTATCGATAGCCTCCCAACATGGAATCAACTCCTTCGACTCTTCAAAACAACATAAAATTATCGATTACAAAGATTGGAAAAGAAAAAGAAAAGAAACCAAGGAAAGAAATGAGAAATCTAGTTTGGATATGAATTTTCCACTTAAATATGAGTTAGCTCTTCCAAAATTGATCTCTGAGCCTTCTTATATATGTTAGCTACAAGTAGGAACAAGTTAGGCAAGTTGCAGCAAGTGAAGGAGTGAAATCCAATTGTTTTCTACATGACAAGTACTACAATGGGGATTGTTAGCCATGTTAGTTTGCAAAAACCCATATTGTTTTAAAGAAAACATGTA
>JAOXYD010147580.1:0-10576 GCA_028565735.1 Pinacopodium congolense
GCCATCTTAGGTTTACTGTCTAATTCTATTGTTAGGAATGAACTTGTGATACGCAATAGTCCTAGATATTTTCATAAGTAACAATAGGCTAATTGAATTTATCAGTGAACTTAATCAACTTAGCCTAGAATTCTAATTCTCTAAGTTGCACAATCCAAACTTATGAGATTGTGCCTTAGGCTAGTCGTTCTCTAGTTGTTAATTCTATCATGTTATTAAATCTAAAGAGCTTATTCTAGGTTGCCTCGTGATTAGGGATAGGTTTTCTATCGTACAGGATCTATCTAAAAATGGCGGAACTAAGGGTTTGATAGCCTGTTTGAACCTATAGGCTAGCATCTTATACCAATCGCAAGTTATCTATTTCAAGGATTGTTTATAAGTCTATAATTCCTGATATATCTTCCACCTAACTTTCGTATTTTTTGTTTGTTTCTTCTTTGTTTGTCTCTATTTTTTTTCAATTATCTTTAGTATTTAGTTTTGATGTCTCTGTTTCCAAGGGTTCTGTTTTCTTTTTGGAAACATTAGAGATAGCAATTCACTCTAACTCTCTATGGGATTGACCCTGACTTACCCTAGCTACTTAGTTAGGTAGGTTAGGTAATTTTATTATTTGGTAGTTTACGACGAGCTAACCACTTTCCTTGTGTTACTTACCACCTTTTTAAAGATCTTTTTCAACTCTCTATTTACAACTTCAATTTGGTCACTTATTTGGTAGTGGTAGGGTGTGGCCCCCTTATGGTGAACTCCATATCTCTTCAAGAGTGCGTTAAAAGGCCTATTGTAGAAATGTGATCCTGCATCACTTATAATCACTCTAGGTACCACAGACTAATTAAATATTTTTTTAATGTACAATTTTACTACCTTACTATCATTCTTTAGAGTAGCTAAGACTTCAACCTACCTAGAAACATAGTCAACGCCCACCAAAATGTACGAGTTACCTAGTGAGGATGGGAAAGGTACCACGAAGTCTAATCCCCAAACATAGAACACTTTAACCTCCATTATGTTGGAAATCAACATTTCATCCCTTTTGGAGATTTTCCACACTCTTTGACATTTATCGCAATATAAGAAACTCGACCAATAAAAGCCATAGTTGAGTACTCAAGCTGCTATCTGGTTTGCTCTATAATGTTTTATGTAAGATGAGCTATGACACTGGGTTAACACCTCTAGTTTCTCCTTTCCAAGGACACAATTGTGAATCAACCCATTAGCGTAAATATTAAATAACATAATGTTGCGTTGGTTAGGCGACTTAAAAACTTTTAATGATTTTGAAAAGATTTGACTTTGAAAACTAACAGAATTAAGGTAAGTGCATCTATTTTAAAAGTAATACAATGGAATAAATTTAAGACTCCAGATGTCGATCCCACAAGGAAACTGGCTTAATTACTAGGTGGATTAGATTGCAATTAGTTAGGAAAATCCAAAATTTTGATTAGAAACCTTAAAATTGATAAACTAGTCCAACTAGGCTTAAACACTTCAAAAATGATTTTTAATTGCTTTTGAAAAATTCTAAAAATTACTAAATGTGTAAATTAGCTAAGGATTAGGTGATTGATGATTTAATTGAGCTTTAAACACATCTAAGGGCTTATTAAAGTTCCTTCACAACTTCAAAACAAAGCTATGGTCAAGACCTTGCTTTTTCTCTATTAAATCTTGTTTAAAGTTTGGTTATACTTTAAATTAAGTAAATGAGCTTTAATTTCAAGAAAGTGACCTCGGAAAAATTAATCTTAGATCTCTAACTTTCACAAAAAAATCCATTTTTGGTTAAGCAAAGATTAATTCGTTTTTCTTATTGATTTTTCTAATAACTTTAGATGATTTCTCAAACATAACTTGTCTTAAACACTAATATTAAGTAGCCAACTCAAATAAGTTCATTTAATCTTTCAATAAACAAAATTCATACCCTTTAAAATGTCTTTAAGCTCTCTTAAATCATACAAACATCAATCTTTAGAAATAAAAATGATTTAGTCAGACGTCTTGATTAAAGCATACAACTTATACAATATATCTTGATAGATTTATAAAAACAGGCTGAAACTATAAGTTTAGAGTGTACAAATAAGCTTGTAAGACTTTTGGACATGTTTTGTAACTCCCAAATTGATTTGGAATGCATTACAGCCTCTAAATCGATTCAAACTTGTGAAACAATTTAATCTAAAAAATAGAACAAAATAAGTGATAATATGAGTTTAGAAACCCCCTTAGATGATTCCCAGCCTCATATATGAGTTTTAACAACAAGCTCTAATATTTAGAAACTCAGAAAAAAAAACATACAAAACATTAAAAAAAGTGTTTGAAGCCTAGATGACCTAAGGAGAAATCAAGAGAGAGCAAGAGTGTGTCTCTTTTGTTTCAGATCTGTTTTCTAGTCTTAAACCGTGTTTCTTCTGTATTTTTTTGCTTTTTTCAAGACCTCTGAACCCCTACTTGGTGCTAGTAGACAAGGGAATTGATAAGAGTCACGCCAAAGCCACAATCTTGGAGATTTGGAGTTGAAATTGTTGACTGATGCATTCAACAGCACCCTGCCACATTATAATGAGACCTTAATAGCCCGCCGTTAATGCTCGAATTCTGGCTCCTTTAATGGTCCCCTATTCTTCCATAAAAGTGACCTTGATAGGGTGCTGTTTAGGGACTGGAATGGGGTGAATTCTTCTAATTTTTTTAATCTAATCTCCATCTTTATGCTCCATCCTGTAAATTAAACATAATAACACATAAATTTAACAATAAAGCACTGATTAAGAGTCATAATTCAATAATTTATCCATTAAAACTCAATCAATTGGACCCCTAAAAATTCCTCCACACTTAAGCATTAGCTTATCCTGAAGTAAATTAATTCATCATCAATTTCATAATAGGATATAAATATAGAAAAAATAATTAAAAATTAATATCATAATTATTGAAAATGTTTTCTTTATCATTCAAAAATATTGACACGTAGAAATGTTATAAGATTAATGAATCATATCAAATTGAAAATGCATTTAAATCATTTCATTCGTTTTCAAGCTTCAACCTAAATCTAGAAATCAGTTCCGCATGTAAAAGGCATGTAAACTAAATTTAATGCATCATCTTTTCGACACTTCCACATCCTTTAAAGTAATTTAAAGCATAAATTAATTAATCACCTAATTAATTAAATTCATAAGCAGTTTAGTTGAGAAGTTACTTCAATATTTTTACGTAAAGGTGAACATTTTGTCGTGAACAACCCCCAGTTACTCAACTATGTCACAGTAGCTCAACCGACTATTAGTCCCACTCATAACTTCAAATCTTATATACATATATATTTGTTATTTTCTTTTTCCTTTTCGTTTGGTTTTTCTTTCCTTTTTTCTCTTTTTTTTATATACATACACAAGATTAGAAATCAGAGGAGTGGTATGCTTACTTATTTAACTAATAAAGTAATTAATGTTAATTTTTAATATATATATATTTTTTCTTTTTGGGGTTAATTCCAGTTCTTTTTCTTTTTTTCTTTAAAGGATAGAAGCGCCTTAAAATAAGTTACAAAATTACTCAAGAAGTTGAATTTTATATGTGGAATATCATTCTAATCATTAGGTATCAACCTTTAAAATTATGAAATGAGTTAAGGGCATTTAGACATTAATAGTCAAAATTTATCATGTAACATTTCAAATTTTCAAAATAATTGAATTCAAGTGAAAGCATAGACAATAAGAAGGATCAGAATCGAAAAAATTATTCCAAAATTTATAGACTATGATGAAATTTATGATAAATCAAATTACTATGAAACAAAAAAAACTCAGGTAAATAAGCAGATCAATGTAATAGTATATCCCTCCCCCACACTAAAACTAAACATTTTCCTCAATGTTTAAAAGAGAAAAAGAAAAGCACAATATAGGAGGGAAGGGAAAGAAATACACCCATTTGATATAGACTTGAAGATCCGTTGGTGTAATAGAATGGACATGTAGGAACTAAAATTATCAGAAAGATAACACAGAAAAATAGCCAAAAGATGCTCTACTCATATAAATATAGAAGTTAAATACATCAAGGAGCCAAAATATGCCAAATGCAGTTAGCAGTTCTAACAAAAAAACAAAAGCAACCTACACTATGAAAGGGAAACCTATACTATGAAACTGAAACTAAAACAACTAAATGAATAACCAAAGGATCTAAGCAGAAGGATCATCAGTATCCCATAAATGTTGGTACTCCTCAAGGCTTCGGACACGTGCAGTTAAGTCATCGACCTGATCCAGAAGACTATCGAAATGATGAGACATCTCAAAAAATAAAGAAGAGCGAAACTTTGAAAGCTTAGATCTCAAGAGAGTCTCCATGTTAATCAGATACTGTATCATAGCAACCTGAGGATTGTCAGAAGATGATGGTGGGGTGGCAGTAGGTAAAACATATCTCGGTTGAGGAACACTCTAAGTGGAGTTAGATAAGCCCTCACCCATCTCCACCTTAGGTGCCTCAAGTGGTGCTGTCTTAGATGCTAGGGCATATTCAAGTGCCATTTGCACACCTCTCTTGATCATCGCCCTCAATGAAAAACAAAGCTCTACTACTTCAAAAGGGCTGCATTAATCATGGTCTTAAAAGAAAGACCTACAACCTCCTCCAACTCTAAAGGAGCTTCAGCATCCAGAAATATCTTCATCAATAAGCAAGGAAAGATGAAGTTCTTGGTAGTCCTCTTAAGATTAACAACGTCCTGCATACCAAGAATAATGAAATCAGATAGTGGTATCCCAGGAATAGCACCTAAGCCAAATAGGATCTTATGCAACAGATAAATATCAACAATCCTAATCTCATTTAACCCACTAGCTCGAGGCCTAACACTAGAACTAAGTATGGTAACGATACTACGCTCACAAATTCCTAAGTTAGTAGTGGTATAACATCTGTTGGTCCTAGTGAATGCTAAAGCTTCCCTAGTAGTCAAAATTGAAAAAGAAGGATCCGTATAGATTGAATCACCATGAAATGAGTCTTTAGTCTTAACATAGACGTCACCCTCATCAGGTAATCCTAACAATGCCAAAATAGTACCATGAGTTATCAAGATAGGAATACCTCGCACCGAAGATCAAATCTCAATCGTCTCGAAATTAGCCTTGTCTCTAATTTTTGCATAGAATTCATGAACCAGGCCAAGATAGAAAGGACCTAAGAAAGTCACCACTGTCTCCCATTCAATGCTTCAAATGTGTCAGAGAGGTAAAATTGAGCCTTAAGATCTAGATAGATCGGACGTTCGACAATAAATTCATTGGTACGGTGTGATCTATACTAGTTAAGTTTGTCTACACTCGTGAATGTGGATGGATCATAGGCAATCTATTTCTCAGTTGTGCCATTTGATTCAAAACTATTTAACAAAAACACTAAAATAAGTTTGAAAATTCAAAGAAAATAAAAAAATTTCCAAAAAATTTTTGGAAAATCCCTAATTTTTTTTTTAAATTCTCAAAATTTTGATTGCAAAGTTAGGCTACAAAATTGGTATCAATGGAAAGATAATGAAATTTCGAGCAGAATGATAGCAATTTTCAATTAAATGGAAGCATATATTAAGAGAAAATTGAAAAACAATACCTGAATGGAGAATAAGGATCCAAATATTTCAGAGATGATTATGAAATATTTGTTGATTTTTAGAGCTATTTCAAGATAGAATGTTGTAAAGGACTGAAAATGCATCAAATAGACACCAAGAATGCTCAATTTAGTTGAGAAATGAGGAAGTTATGAAGATTTGAAGATGAAAAGGAGGCACAAAGAGAAGATGCTGCAACTATTATATTTTATACTTACTACGTCTATAAACGACACTTTATTCTTCATTCAAAGGTTCCATTGATAGATGAACAGGGTGTCATTATGGGTTTAGAAATTTTGTAAACAACAACACCCTCTCACCAATCAACATGACCCTAGCAGGGTGCTGATGATGGTCTGCATAAAGCCCAATTTGATCATTTTCCTTCCAATTTTCCAACCAAATCCTCCTAAATTCAAGTTCTAACAAAATGGATTGAATTTTCCATCAAATTGCTTCATAATGAAGTCTAAAAGCACTCTTAAATCCAAATCAAACACACCAAACTAATCGCATTCTAAGGAAAACACACTAAACTTAATTCAAACACACTTAAAAGGCTTTAACACATTATTTAAAACATCCTAACACACAAAATAAAATAAAGTCACACAGAATTACCTAATTAACTTTGAGAATTCCTAATTTAATGAGGATTAAACAGTTAAATAGTCTTATAAGACTCCTCAACTAAACTAGGCATATCAAATTGATAGAGTTTTAATGGTTAATTTGTTAAATTATGACCCCCATTTCAGTGCTTAATTGTTAAATTTATGTGTTATTATATTTAATTTACATGATGGAGCTTGAAGATGAAGATTGGAGCAAAAATGAGAAGAAAATGCTCATTTCTATCTATTAACCCCCCTTCCAGGGTCAGTCAATGGAGGAATAGAGGGTCGTTTAAATAGACAACATTCGACCATTAACGACAGACTCTCAAGGTGCCATTGATTAGAGGTAGGGTGCTGTTGAATTCAGCAGTCAATAATTTCAAGTCCAAATCTCCAAGATGGGGGCTATGCTGTGTCTTTAATTAATATCCTTATCTAATAGCACATGTGGGAGGCAATAGTAGCTGTAAAAACAAGCAACAACATAGAAAAAACATGGATTTGAAGGAGAGAACAGATTTTCCCTAGAAAGAGAGAATCCTTCTTCTCTCTTCATAGTCTTTCACTTAGTTCTTTAGTTTCAAGCACTTTGTATTCAAATTTGAGTGTTTTGTATGAGTTTTTTAACATTTAAACTTGGTGTATGAACATATTTATGAGTTTATAACTCATATGAAGGGGGTTTCTAACTCAGATTACTTGTTATTATGCTCTTATTTACGGATTAATCAAAGTACTTGTTCTTATGCTTACAACCTTGTATATTCTTTAATTTTTCTGTAAGTTTGATTCGATTCAGAGGTTGTGCTCAATTATAGATCAAGTTGGGAGTTACAAAACATCTAGAAGTCTTAAAACCTATTTTTTACACTCTAAACTTATTATTTCAGTATTTTTTATAGATCTATCAAGATATGTTGCATAAGATGTATGTTTTGTATATTTTGATCAATATGTGAGGCTAAATCATTTTTTTTCTAAGGATTGATGTTTGTGTGATTTAAAAGAGCTTAAAAACATGTTAAAGGTTCTATATTTTGTTAATTGAAGGATTACATGAACTGATTTTGGGTTGCCCACGTAAGATTAGTTTTAAGACAAGTTAAGCATGAGAAATCGTCTGAAATTGTTAGAAAAAATCAATAAGCAACATATATTAATACTTGCATGACCAAACTTGAATTTTTTGTGAAAGTTTGAGATTTGAGATTTACTTTTCAGAACTCTCCTTCTTGAAATTAAAGCCTATTTACTTGATTTAAAGCATAACCAAACTTTACACAAGATTTAATGCAGAAAAAGCATTGTCTTAACCATAACTTTGTTTGGGTTTTGTGAAGGAATTTTAATCAAATTTTAAATGTTTTTAAAGCCCAAATAAATCATAAATAATCTAATCCTTAGCTAATTTATACATTTGGTAATTTTTATAAATTTTTAGAAGCAATTAAAAGTCATTTTAGAAGTGTTTAAGCCAAGTTAGTCTGGTTTAGCAATTTTCAGATAAGTAATAAATTTTTTTAGATTTTTCCTAAGTAATTGTAATCTGATCAACCTAGTAATGAAGCCAACTTTTCCCCATAGGATCAAAAACTAGAGTCTTAAATTTTCTCCATTATATTACTTTTGCGATAGGTGCACTTGCCTTTATTTTGTTGGTTTCAAGGTAAAATCGTTTCAAAATCATTCAAAGTTTTAAAGTCACCTAAGCAATGCAACAAGTTTAGGACTTGTAAGTTATGTTTTTACAATTTTTTGCATTTATTTTCAATTTATTTTTCTTGGTGTTTTTTCTTTTTTTTTTCCAGTTTATTTGTTCTGTTTTCTTATTTGTCTTTGTTTAGTATTTAATTTAAATTTGTATGCATACTTAGGGACACAATCCTAAACTAGTAGACTTCAATCCAGAACTCAAGCGCACTTTGAGAAAAAAAAGAAAGAATCTTGTGTAACAAAGTTTGATCTTTTAAAAGTACAAGCATCAAGTGACACTGAATAAGAACCTGTAGAAATGGACCTTGAGAAACGTGTAATTGTATGACCTCAAGTAGAAAATAGGAAACCAATCATGATGTACTTAGCTTTAGCGAATAGAGGTAGACCTTTGGCTAGCATTGTTTGGTCTATAGTCAATGCAAATAATTTTGAAATCCTATATAGTATCATCTCAATAGTTAGGTCCTCACAATTTGGAGGTTCAGCTTTAGAAGATCCCAATGAACAATTGCAAAATTTTCTTCATATTTGTGATCTTTTTAAGAGCAATGTGGTCTCTAATGATGTAATTAGGCTTAGAATTTTCCCTTTTTCTGTTAAGGATAAGGCAAAAACTTGTTTTTTAACACTTCAACCTAATTCCATTACTACATGGGATGAATTAATGAAGTTATTCCTTGCTAACTTTTTCCCACCAGCTAATGAAAATTGAGATCAGTTCTTTCATGCCATATGAAAAATGAAAGTCTATACAAGGAATGAGAATAATTTAGAGAGATGCTTGCAAAGTGTCTAAGTCATGGATTTAATACGTGGCATCAAGTTCATATCTTTTACACTGGATTGACACCTTTGATTTGAAGCATCATTGATGCTGCAGCTCGAGGCAATCTAATGTGCAATACTGCGACTGAAGCCTATAATCTGATTAAGGATATGGCTATGAAAAGTTTTCAGTACAATTCAAAATACTATCTAAAGAAACCACATGTTGTTCATGCAATCAATGATATAGTAGCTCTTATAGCTCGATTGGAAGTACTAATCAAAAAGCTTCATAGTTTGATGACTGGTGCTAGTAATAGTTCTCATAAGTGTGAATGTGAAAGTTGTGGTAGTACCTGCCATTTTAGCAATTTCAATAGGCAAAGAGGAAACTCTTTTTCAAATACTTATAATCTTGGTTGAAGGAACCATCCTAATTTTTTATGGAGTAACAATAAAAAAAAACCACCTTAATAAGTTCAAGCTAATCCTCAAAGAGCACCTCTACTTAAATTTAGAGCCAACCAACCTAAAAGAAAAGCAGCCAATTTTGAAGAAACTGTTCTTAACTATATCCAATCCAATGAGTTTAGAATGCTAAATCATGAAGCGTCAATCAAGAATTTGGAGACTCAAGTTAGACAGATTGCTCAAGTCTTACAAGAAGGGCTACTTAGTAAGCTTCATAGCACAACTAACGCCAATCTTAGAGAGCATGCAAAGGTGATTACTTTAAGAAGTGGAAAAGAGTTTGAAAATGAAAGGAAAATTGTACAAGAGAAAGGTAAGCAAGTGATGGAGTGAAGAAGATAGAAATGAAGAAGGACATGACAGAAGAGAGAGAGAGAGAGAGAGAGAGAGAGAGAGAGTTAAGGAAGAAGAAAAGAAGAAAGAGAAGGATGATAAGGGTGAAAATTTAAATAAGCCACGTAGGTTATTTGTCGATCCAAATGTATAACCTTATAAGACTAGGATACCATACCTTCAAAGGTTAAAGAATACACACTTGGACAAGCAATTAGAGAAATTCTCGGAAATGTTTAAAAAGTTATATATCAATATCCCATTTGTTGAGGCATTGGCCGAATGCCTTCTTATGTGAAAGTTTTTAAGGAAATCATGTCCAAGAGGAGAAGGTTAGAGGAGTATGAGGTTTTGAAGCTTAATGAAGAGTGTTCTACTATCTTGCTGAAGAAGTTACCTTCAAAGCTTAAGGACAATAGTAGCTTTACCATTACTTATACAATTGGTAGCTTAAAAATTGATAGAGCTTTGTTGTATCTTGGAGCAAGCATTAATTTCATGCCCTTATCAATTTTCAAGAAATTAGGATTAGAGGAACCTAAACACATAATTATCTCATTGAAATTAGCAGACAGATCAATCACCTATCCAAGAGGAATCATCGAAGATGTTTTGGTTAAGGATGATACATTCATATTTCCTGTTGATTTCCTTGTCTTGGATACGGAGGAGAACAGTACAATGTCTATCATTTTAGGACAACCATTTATGGCTATTATCAGGGCACTGATTGATGTACATGGTGGAAAGCTCATTCTTAGGCTTCAAGATGAAGAGAATGACTTCAATGTTTTTCGATCAATAAAGAATCAATCCACCCTAGATTTATGTAACTTCATTGGATTTCATTTTACTCCAATTGATCCATTTGAATATCTTTGTTTAGATTCATTGCAAAAGGCTTCGGTTCATCCAAATGTTGAAGAAGATGAAGGAGCTGAAGTTAAGGAAGCATTGAAGGAATTAGAAGTTGGGAAGGAGTTTTCTAACTGGATACAATCTAGCAGGTTTT